>APFE030653313.1:0-19971 GCA_000404065.3 Pinus taeda
CTCTAAGATAATTCCACTAAGTGGTGAGGGTTTTGGTCAATTAGAATGTATATATATTAGTAGAATCTATGTAACGAATTTCCATGAGAATATTATTGTATTTGAAGATCTACTTATGTTGTGGGTTTCCGCTTGAGGAGGAAATTGAACATTGCACTCAATTCTGGATATTAATAAAGGTTTGATTACTATTTTTATCTCCCAATTTTGGTTTTTTTACTTACTTCTTCCAATTATATTTATTTCTATTTTTCTCCTACTATTATATTTCAACAAATGAGGAACACCACAAATGGTATCATAACACTTTGTTGTGCTAGCATGCACTATTATTTTAGAGGGAAAAAAATGACCAGCGATGTGTTTGGATGTCTCTAAATATTAAGGTGTTGTTTTTTAGTAGGTAAATCGATGGCTGGGTAAATATATACATATAAAATACAAGTGGCGTTACTTGGTTGGACACCTTTCTCACTTCTATTAGTACCCCTTTGCATAGTATCATATTGGAAAACACTTGCGTATGAAGTTGTCTTCCACATATCCTTGGGAAAATTGGAAGCCCCCTAGCAACACTCAAAATCAACATAACATAATCATATCATACATCTTCTTGGCATCACTTGGTTCGACACCCTTTTAACCTTTGTTGGCATGACTTGAACTAGTATCCCATCAAACAACACTTGCAGATAGAATTGTCTTCCACATTTCTTTAAGGATAGTGAAAGACCTTGAAGAACACTTGAATCTAGCATAACATAATCCTATAAACTATATTGTTATAATACATCAAGAAAAACATCCGAGGATATCAATATTTCATACCAAGGAATTGAGTAGTAAAACTAAGGGTATTTGTCCTCCTTAGTTAATGCCATGGAAGATTTGGCCAAATATTATTATCAAAAACTCTTTTGTATATCAAAGAGATAGAAATTGATGCTTATTCTCCCTTAAGGCTCCACAAAACCTATATTCTCCTCGCAAACCTTAGCCTCTATAACAAAAGTAACAAAGTTCCTACATAATTTACAATGTCATGAATTTGAGAATTCCACGAATTCGGTGACACTCCAAACAAGTTTTTAGAAAAAGAAAGGCCTGGCTCAAAAAAATCCATGTGTGGACTTGATCACCATGGTGTCACTCTAGTAAATAATTTTTGGTAGACTCACCAATATAATTTATTTTGATCCCTCTCCACAGATTTCTATTAGGACATTGATTATGTTGGGCTATATCTTACACAATATTTCTAGTGGCCATGTGGTCCCATGACACACTCCTACAACATTTCATCCATGGAGGATGCAAAGTAGATGGTTTATTCTCTCTCATAGTACATTAACACTCTCACCTAGTCACTTAACACAACAGATACCAACATGGATTCCTTCACTGTGCAAGTTGGCCTTTATTTTGAGAAGATTAGGAGATGGAGGGTAAGCATGATGATGGTGTCATTTTCTCAATATGAGTCTCTCATAAGGATAATAAATTTAATGAGAAATAAAGTCACAATACTAATCACTCACTTCTTACCATTCCCATACCATAAAACAAACCCTACAGATATCATTCTTAAAATATCTTGTGTAGTTTCCTAATGTCATATCACAATTACTTATGTCAGTAATGTTGTGATATTTTTCTTATTCTCTTAAGGGGGGTATTTCTAGAGATGCACCCCATCAAACATGAACCACGGAGTCAAAATGAATTGAAATGAATGAATAAGAGGATGTGTCGAGGAGTGTTAGTGAGTACTAGGTGTGCTAAGGAGGGAGTGAGAAGGCATGCTAGATAGTGTCAAGGCATGCTAGGGATTGTTACGACATGTCAAGAAGTGTCAGGGTGTGTTAACATGTGCTAGATAGTGCCAACACATGCTAATTCATGTTAGGCATGCCAATACATGACATGTGCTAAGGAATAAAAATATGTTCTAGGTATTAGGGTATGCAAACGTGTGTCAAGGAGTGGTAGGGTAGCAAAAGGGAAAACCAAGCTAAAATACAAATAAATGAACACATAAGAGGGTTAATAATTCAAGACCTTACCTTTAAAAGAGGGGAATTCTAGGCATACCAACACTAGTGCCAAAATATGCCAAGGGCCAAGTGCTAGTGTGTCTTAAGTTCCAAATCATCCTCTATTATTTCTCTCCTAATTGTGAATAATTGATCTCAAATGAATATTATCTTAAACCATGCCAAGGCCTTCTAGGGCATCCAAAAGCATGCCAAGAATCCTCAGGTGCCACCAAGTGCCAAGAGTCAATCTTTGCCATGGAGTTATAGTGCCTGATATGGAGTGGATAGGGCATGTCAGGGAGTGAGAAGGTGTTCCAAAGATGATCATTGCATGCTAGAGAGTGTTAGGGAAACAAAAGGGAGAACTAGGTCAAAATGCATAGAAATGAGTGAATGAAAGTGTGTTACAGGGAGTGTCAATGAGTTCCAAGTTTGTCAACGATTGAGTCTCCTAAGAGAAGTTCAAAATAGGAATGACAAGAGGCTACTTTATGGTTGCAACAAGGAGCTAGATAGAGAAATTTCAAGCAAAGGGAGACTTTGGGTTGGGCACAACATTTTTTTTTCAATGACTTGGTTAGGCTTTCAAGTTGTAAAAAATGTAAGGCTATCTATAAGGGAATGATAAGTAGGGAGCTTAGATGTGTGCTAAGGAATCCTAGGAATTGATAGCACATGTTAGACAGATCAAAGGCATTTGAGGCATGCCAAGGCATGCTATTAATTTTAGATAAAAATGGTATGTTCTATGCTTTAGAGAAATTTACACCAATTTTTCTTATAAGCCAAACATCAATTTCCATATTATTAATCACATTAACACTGATAGTAAATGAAGATATAAAATAAACAAGAAGCAAAAGACAATTCAGGACAAGAGGACACAATATTTGGTAGATGCCAGGGAAAAACCCATGAAAAACCCCAATGTGGGGAAAAACCTTTGATAAAAAATTATTAGTATTCTTCAAAAGCTCAACAGAGAGAGAGAGAGAGAGAGAGAGAGAGAGAGAGTACATCATACAAATTTTACTCGTCCAATCACTATAAAATAGTCGAGTCAAGCAATAGTCAACATGAAGCCATAACCAGAAAGTCAACGCCGGTCAAACCAGCATAAAGTCTCCTCTAAGTTAGCTCAGTCAAATCTAGTCAACTCAGCCTCCAAAGATAGTCCTAATCAACTGAAAATAATCCTGAAATTCCTAGTCAAACTTGGTCAACACACAATCAAATCTGTAGTCAAAGTGCATGTGGTCAACACAAGTCAAACAACAACAAATTCCATGATTTTTGTGCTAAAATTTGTGGCCTAAAGAAAAAATATCTTCCTGAAAAACATAGTCAAAAGATAGAGTTTGACCCTCAATCACTGCTGGTCAACATTGCAGAAAATGGCCCAAAACAATCCTGAAATTCTGGCCTGAAAGTTTCAGTCAGACATCAGCATTAAGAGTTTCTCCTTTGTTGTACGAACCAATGAGGAGAGGAGAGATAAATATGTGTGTTGCTGTTTGTACAAATGAGAAAAATATCTCTTCTATTTATGCAAAAAATTGAGGGTGAAGAGACACATATGCTGGGCTTCATAAGCCTACATTAGACTTTTGGTTGACCTTGACAATTTGTCCATAGAACAAATAAATTCATAATTCAATTTCTACATGTCATAATGAGATGATATTTAGATCAATATTGTACCTCTCAGAAACAGGAATCCAATAAAAATATCATCTCCATTATATGAGTTATCCAAGGTGGAGTTTGGACCTAGTTTCCAATTTTAATAGTCCCCCTCAACTAGGGCAAAATCCACCTACCAAACAATCTATCAATATGTGCCATATTTTTCATCCCTACTCTACTCTACTTTGTTCTAATGTTTTGAACCATGAAGAAATAGTGAAGAAGAAATGATCGAGAGTGTATCAAACCACTCTCCACTGACCTTAAGTTAGTCTCCATTGATCCCAGATCAATATCAAACATCCTAGCATAAGGATTATGGCAGTACACAATGCATCCATCAATAGTACTATGGTATTTATTCTCATTTCCCAAAACATTGGTCAGATGAGAGGTACTCCCCATGAGTGCCAGACTACATGGGTAGGATGTATCGGCAAGAGAAAGTGAACCACTCATCCTATTCATATGCCATAGGAGAAGGTGAACCACTCATCCTATTCATATATCAACCATCATGGGGTATCATATGGGAAGGTGAACCACTCACCCTTTACACTGCACACCACTTGGGGAAGGTGAACCACTCACCCTATACATAATGCACCACTAGGGGAAGGTGAACCACTCACCCTATGGTCACTCATAGCTCCAAGAAGTACCCTAAGCCCCCTAGAGCTTGCAAAGGTCAATATCCAACTCAAATGGGAAACTCATAAGAAAGCCTTTCCACAAATCCAAGTCATTTACAGAAGGTAGTCTACATAGACTTCCTCTTGAAGTGAGCCATGTAAGGAGGTATTGGCATACATTTGATGTAAATTGCATCCTTGAGAGGAATCAAGGGAAATGGTCAAACAGATGGTGGTATATCATGAAATTGGTGTAAATATCTCATCATAGTCCACACCTTCCTTTTGAGAGAAGCCTCAAGCAACAAACTCGGCTTTGAACTTTTCAACACTTCCATCAACTCCATGCTTGATCTTGTAGAGCTATTTTGAGGTGAAACGAGATTTGTCATTGGGTTTACGGACCACATCACAAACATCATTCTTCATAATCGACTCATACTCTTCATTCATAGTTCTTCCAAACATGTTGCTTCATAGCTTCTTTGAATGTGCAAGGACCAGTTTTAATAATGGTGCTATTGGCAGCTAAGTACCATTGGTACCTATTCAGCTTCTTACTTTCACGAAATTTCCCCCTTCGTGCAATATGTCTCTCAGCATCTCCGAGAATGTCCATAAGTGATGAGGATCTGCTTTTTGAGTAGGAGGAATCATGGGGAGGTAGATAAATGGGATCCTTCAGTCCTTCAATGTCGGGAATCGACTCATCCTATGGTTCTCCCTTCTTTCCTATATCTGCTTCTTTGTCATTCCTTAAAATAGGAAGGTTCCTAATCTTCCAAAGGGAAACATCTCCATCCAATGTGACATCATCAATTATCCGTGTCTCTTTGACCAGGAACATAGATTCCATATGCCTTAGAAGTTTCACTGTAGCCAACAAAATCTCCTTTCTTCCTAGATGCATCGAATTTTCTTCTCTTTTCTTTCATCACATGAAAATACAAAGGGATACCAAAGATTATAAAGTGAGAAACATCAAGTTTCTTCCCCGTGAAAACATCTTCAGGAGTTTTGGAGTCTAATTCTTGATGAGGGCAACTATTTTCAACATACAAGATGACATTAGCAGCTTGTCCCCATAGGAACTTTCGAAGGCCTTGATCATGAAGCATGGCATGAGTGGATTCTATAATAGAATGATTCTTCCTTTCAACAACACAATTTTGCTCAATAATACATGTGGTATTAGTCTCCCTCGTAATGCCATCTTCTCTGAAATAATCATTGAACTCATTTAATTCATATTCAGTTCCATTATCAACCCTCAATATTCTGATGTTCTTCCCTACTTGATTTTCAATGAAGGCTTTGAAATAGAGGAACCATGTGAACACTTCATCCTTCTTCTTCAAGAAATAAATCCAAGTTTTGTGAGAGAAGTCATCCACAAAGATAGCATAATATAAATATTCTCCCAAAGATTTCACGGGAAACATACCAGATAGATCAAAATGAACCAATTACAAAATGTTGAAGTCTTTCTATCACTTGAGGGGAATGGTCCCCTTGATTGTTTTCCTTCAGCACATCCTTGACAAACACCTTCATGTTCTACTTTAAATTTAGGCATACTTGTCACCATCTTCCTTGAATTGAGTAGGGATTTATAATGAAGATGAGCAATTCTTTGGTGCCATAATTTGGATTGAATGTGTGTGTCACAAGACATAGATCTAAATGGAATTCCTCCAACTTGATATAGGCTACCAACTCTAAAACCAAGAGTAAATTCTTCTTTGAAATTTATTTTCCAAACACATACCTTTCCATCAATGAATTCCACCAGGGATCCTTTGTCCTCTATTGTTGAGATAGATACCAGGTTCTTCTTTAGATCAGTTACATAAAGTACTTCTTGTAGATGAATGGCGTTACCCTGATTCAATTGAAGAGTAACATTCCCAACTCCTTTCATGGGATATGTGGTATTGTCTACAATAATCATTTCCAATTTTTTATCCTTTTCTCTTAGATTTGAAAGATCTTCCTTATACCCAGTGAATTGACTGTCACTTGACCAATTTCCCAAGGTATCCAGAGGAGAGGCAGTAGAGAGGGAAGATATAATATAAAATTATTTTTTCTTTTTATCTACAACATTATATTCATCATACCTAGAGCTTCTTGATCTTTTGGGAGGTCGATCATTTTCATGTTGAGTAGCGGGAGCATGCCTTTTCCCTTTGTTGTTGAACCTACCATTCCTTTGATTATTGTTGACCCTGAAATTGTTTTAGTTGTTGTTGTCATCATCCCAAGGTGTATCATTTTTATTAGTGAACTCTATATCATAGTGGCCAAACTTGTTACAAATGAAGCATCTACCCTTTCTTCTATCTTTGAATCTCGATCTTCCTTGACATTGCTTCTTTGAAAATGCATTGTTCTTCTTTTTAGCATGAGCAGAGAATGCAGTGGGATCATTCCTATTTGCAGGCATGTCTCTCTCTGACATCCTTGTTTCATATTGAGTACATATAGTCAACAATTTTTCAAAACCTAGAATCTGGTCATTTTGAGGACAGTAGTGTTGAACACATCTTATTCACAATGGAGACCTCTAAGGGAAATGAGAGTGAGCTCCCTGTCATCAATAACTTCTCTAATTGATAGAAGATTATTTTTTATTTCAGTGATCCTTATGAAATAGGATTGGATATCTTCTCCTCTTACCTTATTTATGTCATTCAACTTGTTCTTTAGAAAGAGGACTTGGTTTTCATTGCTAGATTTAAGCATGCTAACCAAGTTTTCATACATCTCTTTAGATGTTCCCTAATCAGAGATATAAGTAACTAAATTCTTATGAATAGAATCCTCGATGATCTTCTTACCTTTGACTTCACATTTCTTATACTTTGTCTTAGCGGTAGCTGATGCATTTGAAGGAGGTTCCAAAATCTTTCCTTGCAAATAGTCCATATCATCATGCTCTTCCAAATTCAAGTCAATGGACATATTCCATGCATGATAATCAGACTTGTCACTGAGTTTGTCATCAGATTTGAAGTAAGATGAGGAGGCCATTGAATCTTGTCCTTGTCCAATAGATCTTAGTGATTGTTTTTCTCAATCTTTCTTAGGCTTTGTCTTTACCTCAACTTTGATACCAAGTTAACTTTAGATAACAATGGTGTTCTCTATGATTTAAAGAAATTTACTTAATTTTTTCTTATAACCCAATATCAATTCATAAATTAGCAATCACATTAACATTGATAGTAAATACAGGTAGAACATAAACAATAAGGAAAAGACAAGTCAAGACAAGAGGATAAAATATTTGGTGGATTCCAGGTTAAAGCCCCCATGTGGGGAAAACCCTTTGATCAAATATTCTTATTATTCTTCAAAAGTTCAACAGAGAGAGAGAGAGAGAGAGAGAGAGAGAGAGAGAGAGAGAGAAAACGATACAAAATTTACTTGCCCAATCACTGTAAAATAGTCTAGTCAAATAGCAGTCAACAGGATGCCTTAACCAAAAAGTCAATGTTGATCAATCTAGCATAATTCTCCTCCAGATTAGCTCGGTCAAATCTAGTGAAATTGGCCTCCAAAGACAATCTCAGTCAACCCAAAGCACTCCTGAAATTCTCGCTCAAACTTGGTCAATGCATAGTCAACTATGCAGTCAAAAAGCCTACAGTCAACATAGGTCAAACAATAACAAATACCTTGATTTTTGAGCTAGGAGATGTGGCCTAAAGAAAATGAAATTCCTTCCTGAGAAACACATTCAAAATATAGAGTTTGACCCTCAATTAATGTTGGTCAATGTTATCGCAGATCACCCAAAGACAATCCTACAATTCAAGCCTGAAATTTTCAGTGAATGCATGAGGAAGAAGAGTAGATCCTTTATTGTATGAACCAATGAGGAGAGGAGAGAGAAAGCTGTGTGTTGAGGTTTGTATAAATGTGAAAAATGTCTCTTCTATTTATACACAACGTTGAAGTTGAAGAGACATGTCTATTGGGCTCAATAAGTCTACACTAGACTTTTGGACAACCTTGATAATTTGTCTGTAGAAGCAATAAATTCATAATTCCATTCCTACTTGTCATGATGAGATGATATTTAGATAAATATTACACCTCTCGGAAAGAGGAATCCAATAAAAATAACATCTCCATTATATGAGCTAGGGAAGTTGGATTTTAGCCCTAGTTTCCAATTTTAGCATATGCCAATTAATAAGGCATGCCAAGATGTTCCAGTGTGTGCCAACATGTTCCAGGGAATGTTAGGGAGTGTCAGTGAAACACAATGGAGTTCTAGGTAAAAATGAATGGAAATGAATGAATAAGAGTGGGTGATAAATAGTTTCATTTAGTTCCACGTGTGGTAAGGAGAGAGTGACAAGGTATGCTAGGTAGTACCAAGGAATGCTAGTATCAAGGTGACATGCCAAGATGTGCTAGATGCCATTGTGTGCCAATTCATGCTAGGGAGTGTTAGGGAGTGCCAAAAAAACACAAGGAAGAACTAGTTCAAAATGCATGGAAATGAAAGAATAAGAGTGTGTGATATGGAGTGCCAATCAATTCCACCTGTGCTAAGGAGGGACTGACAAGGTTATATGTTAGCCAATGTCAAGACATGGTAGAGTGCTAGGGAGTATCAAATCATGGAAATGAATGCAAAATATTCTAACAATAGTGCCAAGGGATTGTTAGACATGTTAGGTGTTATGGAATGTTAGGATGTAAACTATGTTTCTTAGTTGGTTTATGGCCATGGTTGGAAGTGAGCCTTGAGTTGATAACCTTTTAAGTGGGATGAGTTGAGATTGGATATGAGTAGCCTGCGTTGAGTTAAATACAATTCTTAGGTGAACAAGCCATAGTCTAGTTATAGTAACAATAATTTGATCAAGCTGTTGTAGTCAAGGAAGAACTTGGTTGGGTTGCCAAGTCCTAAAAAAGGTAAGGCTAGTTGCGAAGGCATGATAGCTAAGGAGTGTCACGGTGAGCCATGAAATGAAAAGGCATGCTAACACATTCCAAACAGTGTCAAGGCATATTGAGGAGTGTTACAGAGTTCCAAGGCATCATAAGAGAGAAGTATATCAAAATGCATGGAAATGAATGAATAAGAGTGTGTGCCAAGGAGTATTAGCAAATTCTAGATGTCAAAAGAATGAAATGTGTTAGGAGAATCTCATAATAGGACTTCCATAGGAAATCCTATGGTTGTGATAAGGGGCTAGAGAAATTAGTTTCAAACAAGGGGATACTTTGGGTTGGGCATAATACCATTTTTCCAATGACTTGGTTGGGTTCCCAAGCCGCAAAAAAAGTAAGTCTATCTATGAGGGAATTACAATTACAGATTCCTAGGGAATGCCACGAAGTACTAACACATGCTAGAAATTTTTAATGCATGCGGAGGAGTGTTGGGGAGTGCCAGGGCATCACAAGTGAGAACTAGGTCAAAGTGAATGGAAACAAATGAATAAGAGTGTTTACCAGGGAGTGTCAGTGAAGTGCAGGTGTCCCAAGGATGAATTTTGTTAGGAGAATTTCATAATAGGACTTGCCGGAGGAAAGATTAATATTGTGATAAGGAGATGGAAAAACCAGTTTCAGACAAAGAAAGACATTAGGATAGGAAAAAGAATATTTTTTCAATGACTTGGTTGGGTTCCCAAGTCATAAAAGATAAGGCTATATATGAGGGCAAGATAACTACGAAGTGTCAAGGTGTGCAGGGAATGCTAGAAAGTGCTAAAACATGCCAGAAAGTTCCAAGAAATTTTTAGGCATGCCAATACATGACAAGTGCTAAGGGAGGTAAAGATGTGCTAGGTGCTAGGCTATGTCACCAACACATACTAGGGAGTGCTAGGGAAACACAAGGGAGGGCCATTTTCAATTGCATGGAAATGAATGAATATGAGTGTGTGATAGGGAGTGTTATAAAGTTCTAGTTGTGATAAGGAGGGAGTGGAAAGGTGTGCTAGGTAGTGCTAAAGAATGATAGAGTTCTAGGAAAGCATTCAAAGATATGCCAAGTTCGAGGGTGTGCCAACGTGTTTCAATGAGTGTTAAGGAGTGTTAGGGAAACACAAGGGAGAATTAGGTCATAATGCATGGAAATCCATGAATAAGAGTGTGTGATAGGGAGTGTCAGTGAGTTCCAAGTGTGCTAAGGAGGAGCGAAAAGTCCTTAGCAGTGCTAAGGAATGCTAGAGTGGTAGGGTGGCATGTGGCCAAGATGTGCTAATGCCTGCAAGGAAGTGTTATCTAGGAGTGCTAGGGAAGCACAAGAGAGAACTACGTCAAAATGCATGAAAAGGAACAAATAAGAGTTTTGGATTGGAAGTGTTAGTGAGTTCCAGGTGTGCTAAGGAGGGAGCGAAAAGGTATATTAGGTAGTGTTGAGGCATGCTAGAGGCTAGGATGACATGCCAAGATGTCCTAGGTGCTAGGGTGTACTAACATGTTCCCAGGAGTTTTAAGGAGTGCTAGGGAAACACAAGGGAGCATTAGGTTAAAATGCATGGAAATTAATGAATGAGTTTGTGACCAAGAGTGTGAGAGAGCTCTAGGTGTGTTAAGGAGAGAGTGATAATGTATTTTAGGTAGTACTAAGGAATGATAAAGTGCTATGGTGGGAGGCCAAGATGTGTCAAGTTCCACGGTGTGTGCATGCTAGGGAGCATTAGGGAAACACAAGGAAGCACTAGGTAAAAATGAATTGAAATGAATGTATAAGAGTCTGTGTTAGGGAGTTCTAGCAAGTTCTAGGTGTCTTAAAGAGGGATTTATAAGGTTATATGCTAGGCAGTACTGAGGTATGCTAAACTACCAAGGCGTGTCAGGAAGTACTAGGGATACAAAGTTTCAACTAATGGAAAGGAATGTAGGGGATCCTAACACATGCCACATAATTCCAAGGAATTCTAAGACATGCCAGGTGCTATGGAATGTCAAGATGTAAACTTTTTTTCTTAGGTCTTTTATGATCATAGTTGGATGTGATGAGAATTGTCTTGGCAACTTCTTAAGTGGGATGAGTTGAGATTGGACATGAGTAGCCTAAGGTGAGTTACAAGTAGTTCTTAGATGAGCAAGGCATATGTTAAATTTCTACATCACATGATAATCTAGGTTTGGTATTAGAATATTTGATGCAAACACACTCAAGTGGCATAAAACATCTACTTTGCACAATGAAATCCACACACATAAGGGACTCAAGTAGTGCACATGACATTTTCTAAATTTTCCAAACCCTTCTTTGTTATATTACAAACTATAATAGAACAAGTGAGAGGTACCATACTAGGGAGCATGGACCTTTACAATCACATTGATATAAGGAATACAACTAGGGCTTGGTATTAGTCCTTTGACAACAAATCTACCTTGAATAAAAAAAACCTTGACCTACCTGCTGATGGTGGCCACATGCAACCCTTTTAGACCACATGTCCTGAACACATCTAGCAAGTCCTCTTGCCTCCCATTTTGTAACTCAAGCTTCCTCTATCAATGAAATCAACCCCCTTAGGATATTAAACTCGGATCAAAATTATTTTCCCTCTAGCTACCTATTTTTTCCTTCAAGGTGTGCACACTTAGGGTCTTTGATCAACTATCACAACTCCGTCTATGAAAAACTCCTTGGTGTGCCCACTTTTTCCATATTACTACTCCAAGATGACAATTCTAGGGCTATAACGGCTTTTCTTATTCTTAGTGACTCAATGCTCGACAATATAGTGAACTAGGGCTAGTTGGCTAGCCCACTTGACTACTACTTTAGTCCTTCAATTTTTTTACATCCTTAGACCCAATAGACATACCCTTCTATCATTTGCCTCATCCTTCACAAGTACAAGACTTAGGGATTCTCTTTGAAAATCACCTAACAATCCTCCAACTGTACTTGGAATAGCATCAATTTTCCCAACCATAGTCAATTATTTTACTGGTGTAGGGCCCACAACACTACCCTCATCTAGGGACCTTCAAATCTTCCAACTAATAAAGATTTGATTCCTCTGAAAATTATTATTCTTATGTGCCAAATTCTTTGTTGTCCAATTTATGAACAAATATGAACTACTACCCTTATCATCCTTCTAAAAATTTGTATATGATTGAACTAGGGTCACAAATAATCCACTAATAGTCCATTGACTAATTGTTTATAGGTTGCTTCAAACCTATGTCCAAATCTCTATGGACAATCCACCAAAATTGGCTCCTCTTCATGTTAATCTATTCCTCATATGGCACATTTCTTCTGCTCAATATTCTACTCATGGTCCACCCTCCTTTGGATTTTTTGTCTCAACACATACTTCTACAAACCATATTCTAGATCTGTGGTCTATATTGCAGAGATAAACTTTGCTCTAAGGATCGTGAACACTCTTTGTCTACAAATATTTGTCATAGTCTTAAGGACATTCCTTATGGACTAAACATGTCAGGAAGCCACCCTAAATGGGGCATTATACTTATGTTATAATTTATTTAAAAGAAAACCTATCCACCCTTAAAAAAATAATACCTCTTACCTCCATAAGAGAATTGGCATAGCTAATATGGATCCATATATTCTAGGTATTTATTTGACTGAGTCGTGACCTAAAATTTACATATCTACAACCCTAAAAATACAGTTACCTCAGTAAATATTACACCCACAACTACTTCTGTTCTAGCCCTAAATTCTAGTGAAAATCCTCGTCCATTCATGTTGGTCTTTGTCACATACCTTACGGCCTACTAACCACTGCAAGACAAGGTCTCAACCATCTCATCTATTTCAAAATTTCGTATGGCCTTCACACAAAAACACCCCTACAATCACATGCCCAAATTCTCATTTGTCACGTCTCTTGAGCTCGATCTACTAGAAGAGAACCAACAATATGTCGTCCTACTTCCTAGCATGAACCCATTAAGGTGTGCAATGTTCTTATGAACCCTCACATGACGATATTTCTCATGGTGGATGATCTTGACCTCCCCTTTGCAACCCTTACTCATCCCTCTAACTCGACCTACTTTAGGACTACATCTCTCCTTACCTTCTTAATTAAATGAGCTCTTTCTAACTTGATGCTCTTGCCCATGACATCTCCATGGAAAAGGTATGAATAATTTGAGGAAGTTTGGAAAGGAATGAGACCCTTGATATGAATATCCTGGAAATGTGACAATATGTATGCATGATGTTGACATTACAAGAAAGATGTGACGATGAAAGGCCATCACGAAAGGTAACTTTGATTTGATGTTCATTTTTTTATTTTTGAAAAATACCTTGATGGATTGATATAGGTCTACCAAAAGAGAGTTGTAAATGTTATCTAAGACTAGTAATTATATGATTGGATGAGAGATCCTAAAGGAAACATGACTAGGAAGAGGTAGTTGTATGAAGAAAAGTTGGATATGGTTTAGAAGATCACTTTCGGATAAAGAAAAGGATGACATAACTAACATGGATCATGAAGGAAATTGATGGATGGAAAATTCCCTACACGATGAAGGATCTATAAAGATGAAGATGAAATTCATGACATCAAATGGAGGAGCTCTAAAACCAACTAAAGGTACCATGATCTCCACCAAAGGTAGAAATTTTTTGTTGGAAATAAGACCCTAATTGAGAGGTCGCTTGGCAACAAGTCCCTAGTTAAGAGGTAGCTTGGGTACATTCCTTTTCTAGGAATGGATATATCTTCCCTCATTAAGAGGGAGAGATACACACATCATTCTTGTGTTCATATTGTGAAGAAAGAATGGAGGATTGGGTAGGCATCTCGCATATGATACTCTTTGAGAATGTGGTGGGGAAATCAAGATAATATTAGTTGAAGAGGACCAATATTCTTTGAGGACTAGGAATCCAAGCTAAGAATATTCCTTGAAGGACATACCATGTGAACACTCGGGTGGGGTATGTTCCTTGAGAGACAATGACGATGGTGTTTGTGAGTCATTGGTCTCACTAACATTATGCTCTAATCTTCTCTAGTAATAGATTCATTAGTTAAGGCTTTTTTGTGCGAAAATGTTGGTTGGTTTGATGCTAAACTTATGGGTTACCAATCTCGCTCATCTTTTGAGAATTATTTAGATTGAGAATGTCCAAGTACCTTGTATGGATTATGAATATCTCCCTAGTTAAGAGGGAGTGTTTAAATATGTAACTAGGTTTGATCTTCATAATGAAATCGGTAATTATGATTTTATATATTTAATGAAAAGAGAAAAATAAGTTTATTATTGTTATTCTTGAGGCATGGGTTTCATGCTCAAGGGAAATTTATTTTTAGGTCAAGCACCCATTTTGTGCTTCTAGGGCTTCCCATTGAGTTTACAAATCAATTAAGTCATTTAGGTATGAAAGACCCTTTTGGGCATGCTACATATTGTAAACAAATATTTTTCATTCAAAAGACCCTCCAAAACCACGTCATGGCATAAATATCAAGTCAACTTAAAGACAGAAATTCATACCCCTAAAAATACTATAAATAAGAAGGAACTCAACCTTGTTCGGACACAGTCTCAAGCATGTTCAGTCTCCTAAGATAGAAGCTGAAAAAGGGAATAAAAAGAGTAAGAGAAATATCAATGTTTTCAACCTCTCTCCCTATCTTATGTTTTCAACCTCTCTCCCTATCTTTTGTTAAGATTTTCTATAGTTTCTAGGCAAGGAAAAATTTTGAAGTTGGTTCTAAGTTGAAGCAATGAAGTCGTAAGGTTGAAGTTGTGAAGTTGCTTTTGGATCGAAGTTGTGAATCTGGAAGGTCGAAGTTGTGGAGCTACCTTTAGGTCGAAGTTGCTAAGCTACAAGGTTGAAGTTTCATCAAGGTTGAAGGTGTGAATCTACTAGGTCAAATTTGCTCAAGAAGTTGTTAGAATGCCGCATTTTGTTGTTGGAAGTTGTGCAAATCAAGAAGGAAGGTTTACCTGGTCTTGGAGGAGTCTTCGTCAAGAGTCATAGGTCTTCGATTTCATCATTTGAAATTCTATAAGAGGATTTTTGGCAGGTTTTCCTCTCAAAAGCAGAAGTTTTTGCCTTGGCTGGTAGCCTATATATTGTGTCCTCTTTCCTCATTGTATTTTAATTTTTGGTAGTTGTTTGATGATAAGAATACAATAATAATCAAATTGAATAAGAAGCTAATCAAGATAAGTAAAAATATATCACAAGTAGTTATCAAATTAAGAGAAATCACCTCCTCTAGCTGCGACTATATTTCTCAACATGGGGGGTCGTAACCCTAATTGTGTGTCGAAGGATTTCCCCCATTGGATCTCTAGGATTGACCTCTTCCATCACTTACTAACACAACACATGGGCCAAACAAGGTGTCACTATAAAAATAGGCCATGAAACCACAAATCACATGGTAAACCACAACATAGTTGAACTACATTGATTCCCAACATAATATTAAGGTGTTAGTGTATCGGTTAGGTGTATGGGATATCAAGTGAAGGGTCATCGGTAAAAAATATGTTATAAACCTCCTTTGGTGAATACGATATTGAATGCAAGGTTGTTGGTATCAAATGTGTTATAAATCCATTTTTTATCCAAGCGCCCAAAGGCCGCATCACTATAACCTTGATAACACTGAAGATTCCCCTAACAACTTATCATATGGGTCAAATAAAAAATCCTATGATGGCTTGAGGATAGTAAGTCCCCTTTGGATAATTATGTTCTTCCCCTTTTTCTTATATATTTCCATAGTAAACTAAAGGGTAAAGTTGGGATTAATCTACTCATGTTAGGAATAAAATACCATGATCATGTCTTGAGTATAATAAGCCTCCTTAGCATTATTAAATTTATCTTTTTTCCTTAATATATACATATTTCCAATAACAAAGTAAAAGGTGAAATTGGGATTCATCTCTTCATGTTAAGAAAAAAATACCATGATACTATAATGTCAAAACAAGCAACATGTTATGCATCTAGATGCATATGTAGAAGAGAAGTGTTGAAATGTATTCCAACATTGTGATGAGACAAATAAGAATGTAAAATTGAATAAGATTTACTCTTGGTATAAATTTGAGAGATATTACATATTGGAAAATTTCCTCATCATTTTGATTATATATACTACACAACCCACTTGTATTTATACGCTAGAAAAACTACTAAAAATGTTTTAACTATAAAATCAGAAATTATATATATATAATATAATATTTTAACTATTATAATATTTTTAAATATATACCAGATATATCTTCCTTTTAATTATTTTATCTTTTTTTCAAGTTTAAATACAATTATGTTATTTCACATTAACTTTAAAATATTCAGTTGGATTGTTATATCAATAACTAAACAAAAAGATAAATTGTAATAAATTGTTTTTCAGAATGATTTTTATTAATTTAATTGTTATATGCACCAATTAAACAAAAAATATAAATGATAATAAATTGTTTTTAATAAAAATAATTATAATGATAATTATTATATATTATATATATATATATATATATTAATTTTCATAAATTATATATATATAGTAATATGTTTTAAATCTAATTTAAACATGAAAATAATTATAAATGTCCCTAATACTAAGCGACAGAATACTCTCTCGATGCCATAAATGTTTCAAATAAAAATATATATTCTAAACATTACAAAATATTATGAAAATATCCCAATAAACCTCTATTATCAAATAATATGTAAATGAAGTAACAACATTTCTGTTCAACCCCAAGGAATTTATGTGAGTTTCCCAGTCTTTCTGACGCATTTGCGGAGGTGGTTCCCTTGCCCAAACTTCTATTTTTCCAGAGAGAGTCAGGGTGGGTATTGGCCAAGGAGGGCACACACACTAAGGCATGTAAGGGTCCTTCGATATGTCGATTAACTCATCGAAACTCTGCACTCTTTTGGGCATAGAATTTGGATTTGAAATTGGAAATTTAGGCTCATGTACACTGGACTCATGGAGCGGGTCATACGCGAATGAGAAACTGGAAATGCCACTATCTGCTGCGCAGCCTAACGTATTACTGCTTGATTGCCCAGGGTGGATCTTCTCATTATTCACATTATTTTTTGCAATGCCCACCGCACTACTGCACTCGTGTTCAGGCTCCTGCATGACCGAGAAACAGCTGATACCGCTATCTTGTTTATCATCGTAGATTTTTCTTCTTATTTGGCGCTCTCTTCCTGCAGCACGGGCGACCACCTTTATACGTTGCTGGCCGTACTACTGGAAAATCAGCAGTATCAATGGAATGGGGCATACCTGCAGGGATGAAGATTAAAGAAGTGCCTCAGCCTCTCCAACTATACGTTTCAAATGTATATAAAAATAAATATAATTTAATAACTGAGTCGAAGATCCTGGCTCTAATTTCCAGCCTTTAACATAATTTAATACCTGTGTCTAGGATCAGGGGTCCAGTTTCTAACCTATGAGTTTCCAATATATATAATTCATTTTGGAAAGAAAACCTAATTTAATCAGTACCTTAAAAAAAAATCTTTAGAAACCACAGTGGAATACCAAATTTGAGGATGCATACCTATATTGGAAGACATCAATGAAGCTGAAGAAGAACTAATGGCGGCAGTTGGCATTGCAGCATAAACTTCAAATCCCTCATCCTTTGCCTGTTGGCTATCCTTATTCTCCAGACTAAGTAGATGTGCTATGTTTTTCGCAGCCTTCGACGCTACGTACTTCATGTTATTTGCAATATCTGAAGGAGAAAAGCCTTCTACTATGCTTTTGATGTGAGGAGAATACTCTGGAAAGTTCAGACGATTGGCACGTGACTCGCCCCTTAGGACCAAGACTGCTGCGTCGTACGCAACAGCAGCCATCTCTGCTGTGGGAAAAGTTCCAAGATAGACCGGCTTTTTCGATTTCTCAGGATCGTGTTTTCGATTACTAGCTTGTGCCGTCCATTTTTTATTACTACGCTTCACACCTCTGTATTTCCGTAATCGTTCACCCATACTGTTGGCATTAGGATCTCCAACAACACTGGTACGACCTTCTGTATGACAGGCCTGTGGAATCAAAGATCTGCCACCACCATCAACAACAGCCATAGCGTTGCTTTGTTCTTCAGTGTTAGTGGGTTCAATATATGAACCTCCATCATTATCACAAGCAGCAGAGTCCAAATCGCTTTGCGGCATGTCTTCACAAGCGAGATTGGAATCCGTGGGCGAGTTATGCAGGAAAGTAGAGCGTATAAAACGGGTGAAACACAATAACCTAGAAAAGAGAGAGCACAAGAAAGTAAAGCGTATAAAACCGGTGAAACACAATAACCTAGAAAAGAGAGAGCAGGGTATCTTGAAGCGTAGTGTAAGATTTAGACAATGCAAGTGGAGGATTTAATAATGGAAGATTTATGGAAAGCCGAATGATTGAATGAGGGAGGTGAAATGAAAAGGGTTAGTTACCTAATTTTCCTTTTTTACGTGATGTTATCTTCAGGCAATGGGAACACGGATTCTAAACACGTTATGGAGAAAGAGAGTCTGGATAATTAATAAAGAGGTGGAATGTTAAATTTCATTTATGTTTGAATATGGAGTGATAAGTTTCATTTATATGGAGTGGATTTTGAGTAGGATGTGGAGAGTTGACCTGTTGTTTTAGTTGCACTAGTTGTTTTGTTTAATTAATATTACCAAATATTTTTTTGGGTAAATAATATATAAATTATTATTAATATTTATGGTTTTGGATTTTTTTCCTGGTTTATTGATGTATTTGCGGTGAGGTAATTAATATTTATTTTAAAATATGTGATTTTTTGAATTCCCATGTGTAGACTTAGAGAGGACAGCTCTAAACCTAATAAAATAATTAATTTTTTTTAATAAGAACACCTCTAAACGTAATAAAATAATTATTTTTCATTAATTTATAACCATTTATAATTATTATTAGTACATGCTTAATATTTTTATGTTTTGTTAAGTGCTTTTTAATTATAGATAAGGTGATGGTTTTTGAAAAGGTCGCCCGAAACTAGCTTGATCAAGATTTTTTTTCGGATTTTCAAAATATGATGCTTTTTTTTTTTTATATTTTTATTATTAATATTTAAGAAATAATTAATATCTTTGTATTAATAAATATAATTTTATAATATAGACATTGTTTTCTTTTTTATTAGTATATTTTATTTGTAAACCAATTTTATAACAATGTAATTAAATTTTAATATAATTTTTTTTTTTTGGTAATTTTAATCAAATTTTTAGTATTAATAAATTTTTTAATATTTTTTATTGACAAAATATTTTTTTTATAATAATAGATGTTCAAGTTGTTATATATATATGTTATATTATTTGAGTCTTGAGATGATTGACATGTCTAATGGTTTCACTAGTTGCAATCTAGTAGATTTTTTTCTCACCAAGTTTCGAACTATTGACGTTTACACTAAGGAGTGCTCATCAATGAGCAACCCGTACGCTTCAACAACTACACAGAAGCCTGTGTTCTAGCTTGAAGAATGTGTGGATCCTATGTTTTGTTCATTCCAAGAAGAACATCATCCCGAGGACTCTTGTTGGTACTCGAAGTGAGTCACAAATGTTTTCTACAGTCATACAC
>APFE030653318.1:0-18790 GCA_000404065.3 Pinus taeda
GTTCACTGCAATCTTTATTTGTTTTTTAATAAAATCAAAGTTCGAATTAAGAGTTCAATACAATAAACAAGGTTCACTGCAATCTTTATTTGATTTTTTATAAAGCCAAAGTTTGAATTAAAAGTTCATTACAATTAGCAAGTTCACTAAAAATGAGGTTTTTTTTCTTATTTTTTGTCATTTATATCTATAGCACCATCGAGCCCATGAGTTGGACTCATTACTTAGTAACTTAGAGTTTACTTGTCATTTGCAAGTTTGACTCATCCATGAGTGGTTGATAGATAGTCAAACATAATACCCAATGGACATTCAGACTTGATAATCCAATTATATCTCAAAATCACAGCCTTACTATCCAACCACCACTCACCTAATGCCAATGCTCTCCATTATTAAGAACAAGACACAAAGAATCATAACATTTCTACAAATTAATATTTTTCCAAACCCATTTCAGATAAACTAATTTTCTAACAATTTTTTAATAAAAACATTATGTCAAAAAATTCACAACAAAACAAAAAGAGTTGTGACTAAAACTCAAATGAAAATGAATTATAATCCAGGTTACAATCCACAATCCATCCAAACCATGTTTGACAACAAGGACAAGGCTATATAGGCAATGCTAAATTTGCAGAAGTATTATTTAATATTCTTAAAAAAATAAAAAAATAAATATCTATGTATTAAAATAATACTATGAAATCATCCAATACAATGGTTCATTTAAAAAAACTTGTAAGCTTGCAAGGGACTAAAATGATTGTGTCATTTGAATACTTGACTTCCAGTCCAATCGATAACGACTTGATATTTTGCTATAAAGACATATAATACTAACAGAAAATGCTAAGAAATTAAAACAAAAATACTGTTCTGCATCGAAAATGCATATATTGGTAAAAGAAATCTGCCATTACATAAGAGTTAAACTACTCATTTAAAGCCATTAATAACATCCATTCAAATAAGAGGCTAGCTCTGTTTATGGTTTGCAAAGATGAGGTATTTGCTGTGAGACGCGCACGCTGAACTCTGTAAGTTGGCAACACAATAATGTTTGGGGTGTGTTGATTACAAATCAATATTGGCCATTTGCCTTTCTCATGCTGAGGTAACGAAGGAGGTGAGTTGCACCTTCAGTTAAAAGCGATGCTGTGAATCCCTCGTGTTCTAAAATCTGTTTCTCGGAACTGTTAGCTGGCCCCTACTACAAGCACCCTTCTTTTATGCCAAGGAATCCACAAAAGACTACAAATAAGGGCGGTGAATGAAATCTCATATTGATTGAAGCTGCTCACAATGATTGAACTTCATATTGATTGAAGCTACTCACAACTTTCGTTGAATCCTTTTGACTGAAACACACTCACTGCAAGTCTCCTTGTCAACGATTAGCTTTCACAGCTTTCTCTCCATGGTAAATATCCCGCAGAACGGAGGAGTATTCGGGATTCCCATCAACATACTTTTCCAAGAATTTTTTGTCTGTGTATTTAACAATCCACGGAGAAATCCTCTCTCTCTTCAACAGTTGCATGGACTTCAAGGCCTCCATTACTCTATACCGAGGGATTATCCTCCTCTCCAAGCTACTTTCGAACAGAAAGGAACATCTAACAATATCATCCAATGGAAGCCCTAGTGATTTGACAAGAAAGTCTACATTCCGCTTCAGTTTTTCCTCTGAAAGTCCCAAAATCCCCGGCATCGAACGAGAGACCTTGTAAATTTGTTTTTCAGAGAAACCTAAACTGCACAAAAACTGCATTTTTCGATCTATATCTTCTTTTCGCATTCCTAGACAGGAACGCAAAGCGTGCCCAAATATCTTGGATCCCCTCTCAAGCCCCAGACGCTCAGCCACTTTAAATGACTCCATAACTTTTTCCTCCGCAACCGCGAGGAGACGGGGTTGCCTTGCCAATAAATTTGATAATGCATCGCCCTCAATACCCAATCTTTGCAAGACTGAAATCGCAGATTTAAGCTTATCCTCACTCTGATCAAGAATTCTTGAATTGGTATAAAGAAGCTTGCACATGTCCTCTTTGTTGATGATAGACCTTAGATAGCTGAGCCTAGACTTTAAGTCCCTTTTGGATTTATATAAGAAAATCCCAGGGTTGCCAAGAACCACCCTTCGAATGTGAGCAGGGGTTGTCAAACCACATTCACTTAACAACTCCAAACCTTCTTCCAAATCCTGGCTTGGTTTATTCAGCAAGCCCTTGTGAAGTTTAAGGACATTTGAAACATCTTTCTCTGACATACCGCATTTGTTGATGAAAAAATTTGTGACAACGCCCCCATCTGGTGGAGCTGGGGATGGGATTGTTGTTTCCGTGCAGAATTTGGCGATTTTTATGTGGGGATTTGCATGAATTTCAAGAGGACGAAACAGCAAAATTGGGATCGATACATGAGTGGATACTAGGGGGACTTCCTTCATTATCAAACGTTTCAATATTCGATGAATAGACATTATCTTTGCAACAGCGAAATCGCAGATTAAAATGTACCCTTGCTGAAATTAAAAGCAAAAACAGAGAAATAACTACCTGGAGGAGCCCGCCGGACTGGATGTCTGGATGAATATAGTCGTATAGATGGTTCGGAGGGCAAAACGTTTTCGAAGACCAAAAGTGAGCACTGCGCTGCGAGGATGTAGGGTTTCATTTGAGATGAGCTTTAGGGTTTTATGAGGGTTGGAATCCTATGAGGTGGAATGGAAGAAGGAGATGGATGTTTTGAGAAATGAGGTTTAGGGTTTTATGAGGGTTGGAATCCTAATGAGGTGGAATGGAAGAAGGAGATGTATGTTTCCCATAGCAAGTTGGCGTGTTTTTGATGTTATGAATAAGACAATGGTGGTGTTATTAAAATATTTTATAATTTTCAAATTATAAGATAACATTAATAACTAGCAATTGCATTTAGAGGTGTAAAGGAATTTTGAATAAGTTTTTCACACCATTACAAAAAGTTTAAATTTCTCACCGGATACAAAAGTTTATTTTTGCAAAAAAAATGGAATTTTTTTGAGCTTTGTAACTTTTTGAGTTTCCTTAACTTCTCATAATCTTTTGTCTCAAAATTTTCCATATCTATCTACAATCCAAACAATCAATAATTTCTTAAAACTAAATATTAAACTAAATAAATAAAATCTTAAAAATAAAAAAAACTAATATAAAAATTTAAAAATAATTAATTAACTAAAATTTTAAATAAAAAGTAATTTAAAATAACTCAAACTATAACTTAAATGGATAGAATTCAAATTTATATACTATTAAATAATAAAATCAATGTTACTAAATCAAAGCTAAATATTTAAGCTTAAACTAAAATTAAAATAAATTTAAGCTAAACTAAATTAGTTTTTAATTATAATTAAAGAAAACTAGTAATATAACTAAAATTAGGTAATTTAGATAAAATAAACTAATAAAAACTAAAATGACCACCATAGATCAAAAACTAAAATAGCCATTAAAAGAGTCATGACATAAAATGAAAGGAAACTATGAAGTTCATATGATCGAAGAGCATATCACTAATTTCATATTATGATCAAAGATATGTTGAATTCCAAGATTTTCTAGTAACCCTTGTACATCGTCTGTAGTAACCATGTCATCGCCATCAATTCGAGACAAGTCCCATTTTTTAACAAAGGCCGTGTATATTTTGTTTACAAAATCATTGCTCGTTTGATCAATCCTACCTCCAGACAAGTGGTATTTTCCAAGATCACTTATAATATGTGGGTCTTTTGGATTGCAAAGTTCAGGAAACTTAGTTTATCATTATTTGAGAAACGCAAACATGAACATAAAAGTTGTAAAAACTGTTATCACCCCAAGAAACTCTCCTAGGTTGTATCTCGGAGATGCTCGGGAACATTACAAAACTCAACAAAATGTTGGAATTGGATGAATGGAAGGAATGATGCTTGTTCAAGCCAGATAACCACTTCTACTATGCTTAACTCCAGACATGGGTGAACAACCCCAGACTACAAGGCTTTAGACCACCAATTACTCACAGCTTGAGGATTAGGTGAACATGGAGAATACTAACCACACCAGCAGATGCACAGGACCCTGTGATGGCCGACTGCAACTAGTAAAAAGGTCTGCAAATCTATTTCCTAATGCACAGACAGGATGACAGCTCTCTGGCACTAAATAAACAAAAACCTGCATAACGCATTCAATGATACATACTAGACTTCAACACAGAGGTGGGATGACAGCCCCTCTAATGCTAAATATCAAAAGCACATGAACAAATGCATAACAGGCACAGTCTGGAACAGAGTAAAAATGGAAAGTGAGCAATTAACAGCAAAAGAAGCTTGTATTAGCTGAAAATGAAGACCAGACGCTACAAGTATCAAAGTAGTTACAGTCTCCAGAAGTTGAATCTTACATCAAAACAACAACCATCAACCATCATCCCCGATTACATCTGCGTTTTGGGTATATATAAAGTTTGTTTACTAAAAATGATCTGTTATTCTATGTGTGGAGGGGTCATAATGGACCACCAACCACATTAGTTATCTAAAATGGGCCTCTGCCACAATCTGTTGCTTCAATGAATGAATTTGCCATTCTCTGGTACTCTGTTGTCCTTCTTGAGCAAGTGGGATGTTGTATGAAAGAATGCTCCATAACTGTTGAATGAATTCAACTGCTCGAGGCATGTCCGTTTCGTTCTTCGACCATTATGTTCTTGAATGCAGTTGTTGAAGTAGTAATGCACCAGGTACAGGTAGTTGGCCACCTTCGTCCTTCGGGAGCATATAATGGCTATGGACGTGGATAGTCGGGACGGACGGAGGACATTAGGAGAAAGCGGGAACAAATAGTCCTGAGCCATTAGATCTTGGGCAGATAGATCCAACGGTTATCGGGGCGAAAGGAACACGGAGCCTAATGGTCGGGAGAGCGGGTTTGGACAGTAGGCAGTATTGTCTGCACCGCTTATCGGAGGTGGGTGGTAAACGTACACGGGGAAGCGATGCAATAAGTGCATGACGCGTAGCAGATGTGACAGGAGGGAAACCGCTTTCCCCGTGGGTTAAAGCGCGGGTAAGTTTCGACAGTAGGGAAAGCGAATGATGTTGGATCGCTTTGGTGGATGATTGGATGGCGGAGATTGGTTTGTGGGGCACGGGCTGTTGGATCATGGCGGAACTGATCCAATGGTGAAGGAGTAATCGGATCGGCGCTTTCCTTTGAAAACCTTGGGCCTTTGCATTTGTCGATTTGCGACTAGACCGCGGACCCGATGAGGAATTAAGTGTTTTTAACGAATATCGCATCGGCAGAAGTCAAGGCTTTTGGGCCTTATACACACATGATGCGATTTTCCGATAGCGATGAGGGAAAAGGGCTTATGAAAAGTGCATGGTCACACGATCACGGTCTCATGGGTTTAACTTTGCGCCTGGGGACCTGAGGGAAAGTGAGTTTGTACAGGGTTTTGGAGGAAAAACAAAGATATGGAGGGCTAAGAGAGTATGAGGAAGCTGAAGGAGAAGAAGGTAAATGACTGCTGCGAGCTCCCTTTCAGCATAAACACACGGCCAAGCTAGTATTTGGTCCTCTAAATGTTGAAGTATGTGCGGAGCTCACACTGGCTCCTTCTGGGGATGAGATCCTCCCTGTGAGGTCTCAAGAACTGCAAACCAATGCACTCATACAAAACAAGCTTAAAAAATATTGCCTAATATTCCATTGGGCATGGAGTCTAATTAAGTCAAGGCTAAAACCTGTAAAAGAACATGCTTACAATCATTAAGGCCCAAAAACCTTAAACAACATAAATCTTCAAAAATTGGCCATCTATTAGACCATCAAAACTGTTTCTCCTCCTCTGGGTTTGTTCATCATAGATCTGCAAAATTAGGTTGATTTGATCCTCTACCTCAAAGAGTTTAGGGCATTTGACCTTATCTGGTAGATATGGATCAAATTTCATCCCCTTTCTGTACACTCTCATCCTTGGATGTTCTTCATGGGAGCCTTTGTACACCTGCTGAATAATCATGGTTGATGTGTACTTCTTTGTGTCATTTGTGGCCTGCACAACTAATATGAATGGTGAACCAATGTATTCTTGTGCGGGGGACACAGAGACATCATATGCTCCTTCATTTTTCTTAGAACAGTCCACATCCAAGGAGGAGTCCCAAAATTGTGCACCCTCTTCCTCTGTCATCAGGCAAGCTGCCCTTTCAAGCTGT
This sequence comes from Pinus taeda, assembly GCA_000404065.3. Classification (NCBI taxonomy): domain Eukaryota; kingdom Viridiplantae; phylum Streptophyta; class Pinopsida; order Pinales; family Pinaceae; genus Pinus; species Pinus taeda. The sequence continues at coordinate 6,266 of APFE030653318.1, forward strand.
GTGGAGGCCACCTGGGCAGGCATCAGTATATCAAGACTGAGATGATCAATATCAGCCTTCGGCATTGAGTTATGGCCTACCTCAGTGCCTAGTGGGAAACTGTGAGGGATTGTCACTTGAGCAGACAGAGGGACAAAAGATGATGGGGAGCTTTCCTCTCCCTTTTTTATCACTGTGTTGGGGATAATAGCAGGCTGGTGAATTTGCAGATCTGCATAGTCATGGGAAAAAGGGTTGGCTTTAGGCTTAACTTCTTCGAGGATGGTAGGACCTGCTGCTATCTGCTTCTGCTGATAAGCTTGTTGTTCTGTAGGTACAACAAACTCATGAGCAGTGCCTTTAGATAGTGACTCTTCATAGGCACCTCTGGTTAAGAAAGGGGCACTACCCTTATCTTCCAAACCATGGACCTCCCCCTCCTCTTCAAACAACTCTTCCTCCATGACTATAGCTTGAAAAAGGGTCTTCACCCTTTGGTCTTCGTTAGCATCTTTGCTTTCTTGCAAAATCTGCAACTGCTCCTTTACTCCTCTGTATGGATTTGGATTTGGTAGAGCAAAGGTACTAGAAGCTCCTACTTCCTCAGGATGCTACTCAGCCTCTAATCTGGAAACTTTAGAGGCAAATGCCTATATCATCCTGGCCAATATATCGATCTTAAGATCTGAGGATGATGAGGACTCACCCCCCTGTCTTCTCCTTTCAGCATTATCTTCGAGCCTCTCTGCAGCTATGATGTTTGATTCTACTTCAAAGGCTACATCTTGCATATCAACCAAAGAAGTACATCTTATTTCTCTTAACAGCAGGCAGAATAGAGAATCGAGGGCATTGGCATAAGTGAGCGTAGCAGAAGTAGGAGTGGGTTTCACTTCATATGGTATTCTGTTGTACAAATGGTTGAATCTCTTGTTGAAATCAGACAACAGCTCACCATTCTCCCTCTGCAAGTTCCCAAATTCAGTATAATAAAAGAGAAAATCTTTCTTATCCCCCCAGTGCTTTAGGAACACATCATCTAGGGCCTCAATGTCTGCAATAGACCTAGGGGGTAATTCTCTGAACCATTTTCTAGCCTCCCCATCTAGGCTTTGGACAAAAAACCTCATCCACACATCCTCTTCATTGATATCCAGGTTATCAACATAGCTATAAAAGGACTCAAGGTGCTCTTCAACTGTTACTCCTTCTGTACCAATAAACTTAGGCATATATTCTTAATAATCTCCTGCAGGCATGGCCTTCAAAGGGACAGGCAAGACCAAGGGTCCATACCTAGCAGCAACGATTCTTTATATCTTTGTAAGAGCTTGCTGACCTACCATGACTGGGGTATATGAAAGGATACTGGTAGACTGAGTGGTATGGATCAATGAAAAGGATGACAGAGACAGAGGAATATGATGGACAACATGCATGCTTCTTTGGACTGAGATCCGAAAGGGAAATGAATGAACAAGGAGCTTTATGAATCTCTGAAGGTGATTTCTTCACTAGCAGAGATACATGGGACTTTTAAGGCTTACCTGATCCTGATGCTCCTTTCTGCAAAGTTTTCTTCTACTTAACAATCTTCTCAGGATCAGGCACTGGTCAGCTGGTGATTTCTAAGGATTTCTGCGAGCACACCTCACAAACTGCGCTAGAACTGTAATGTGGAGTCGCCAAAGGTTGCTCTTCCTCAAGTTGAGTCACTAGATAGATGATTACAACCAGAAATGTGCCCAGACTTTGTCTATCATCAAAATTTGGAACTGTGTCGTCTCCAAGGGAAGCTGAGCTTCAATCTCCTCTCCCCAGCAACGGCGCCAATTAATGTTATCACCCCAAGAAACTCTCCTAGGTTGTATCTCAAAGATGCTTGGGAACATTACAAAACTCAACAAAATGTTGGAAATGGATGAATGGAAGGAATGATGCTTGTTCAAGCCAGATAACCATTTCTACTATGCTTAACTCCAGACATGGGTGAACACCCCCAAACTACAAGGCTTTAGACCACCAACTACTCATAGTTTGAGGATTAGGTGAACATGGAGAATATTGACCACACCAGCATATGCACAGGACCCTGTGATCGTTGGCTGCAACTAGTAAAAAGGTCTGCAAATCTATTTCCTAATGCATAGACAAGATGACAGCTCTCTAGCACTAAATAAACAAAAACCTGCATAACACATTCAATGATACATACTAGACTTCAACACAGAGGTGGGATGACAACCCCTCTAATGCTAAATATCAAGAGCACATGAACAAATGCATAACAGGCAGAACCTGGAATGGAATAGAAATGGAAAGTGAGCAATTAACAACAAAAGAAGCTTGTATTAGCTGAAAATGAAGACCAGACGCTGCAAGTATCAAAGTAGTTACAGTCTCCAGAAGTTGAACCTTACATCAAAACAACAACCATCAACCATTGTCCCCGATTACATCTGTGTTCTGGGTATATATAGAGTTTGTTTACAAAAAATTATCTGCTATTCTATGTGTGGAGGGGTCATAATGGACCACCAACCACATTAACTATCTAAAATGGGCCTCTGCCACAATCTGTTGCTTCAATGAATGAATTTGACATTCTCTGGTACTCTGTTGTCCTTCTTGAGCAGGTGGGATGTTGTATGACAGAATGCTCCATAACTGTTGAATGAATTCAACAGATCAAGGCATGTCCTTTTCGTTCTTCGGCCATTCTATTCTTGAATGCAGTTTTTGAAGTAGTAATGCACCAGGTACAGGTATCTGGCCACCTTCATCCTTCGGGAGCATAGAATGGCTATGGACGTGGATAGTCGGGACGGGCAGAGGAAGAAAATCCGTCGTTGGATTAAACGAATAAACGGCAGGGATTTATCGGCGGGGGACATTAGGAGAAAGCAGGAACAAACAGTCCTAAGCCATTAGATCTTGCGCGGATAGATCCAATGGTTATCGGGGCGAAAGGAACACAGAGCCTAATGGTCGGGAGAGTGGGTTTGGGCGATAGGCAATATTACCCGCACCGCTTATCGGAGGTGGGTGGTAAACGTACATGGGGAAACGATGCAATAAACGCACGACGCGTGGCCGATGTGACAGGAGGGAAACCGCTTTCCCCACGGGTTAAAGCGCGGGTAAGTTTCGGCAGCAGGGAAAGCGAATGACGTTGGATCACTTCGGTGGATGATCGGACGGCGAATATTGGTTTGTGGGGCGTGGGTCGTTGGATCATGGTGGAACTGATCCAACGGTGAAGGAGTAATCGGATTGGCGCTTTCCTTTGAAAACCTTGGGCCTTTGCGTTTGTCGATTTGCGATTAGACCGCGGACCCGATGAGGAATTAATTGTTTTTAAGGAATATTGCATCGACGGAAGTCAAGAGTTTTGGGCCTTATACACACATGATGCGATTTTTCGATAGCGATGAGGGAAAAGGGCTTATGAAAAGCGCATGGTCACACGATCACGGTCTCATGGGTTTAACTTTGCGCCCGGGGACATGAGGGAAAGCGAGTTTGTACAGGGTTTTGGAGGAAAAAAAAGATACAGAGGGCTAAGAGAGTATGAGGAAGCTGAAGGAGAAGAAGGTAAATGACTGTTGCGAGCTCCCTTTTGGCATAAACACACGACCGAGCTAGTATTTGGTCCTCCAAATGCTGAAGTATGTAGCGGAGCTAACAGAAACTATAAAATTCTTGAACTTGACTCAGGGACATGGATACAATAATACTCCAATACAGAGACATGGCAGACACATTTGGAATTCCTATTGTTGCAGTGCTCAAGTACGGTCATTCTTGAAATCTGGAAAAGCGAGAAGGAAAAATAGTAGAAAATCAAGAGTCGTCTTTTTCCACCTTTGCAAGTCGTCTTTGTCCACCAAGGTAGTTGCAAATTTCAGAGCTGAAAATATCATCGAATCAGCAAAGGGTTTGGTATCAAATGGAGCCAAAGAACCCATATTTTCTCCCAAATTTTGTTAATGTGGAAGCTGGAGGAGACCTTATTTTAGAAACCAGAGAAATGAAGGTCAACAACTATGAAAGTAGTAAAGGTCTCCCATACTGAACAAATGTCAATTACAAAAAGACCCAAAAAGTATCAATACCAAAACATTCAATCAACTTTAATCTCATAAAATTTCATGCCTTACAAGATAAATACATAAGCTACGACTGGAAAAACATACAAACAAAGTATATCAATTAATCTTTGATTGTTTGCTTTGAAGGCTTGGTTGGAAAAAGCAAAGAGATCACAAGAAATGCTCTGCAGATAGGTAGTTCGTTTTGTTTTGAAACTATCATATCAAACATATATAAACAATACATGGAAAGCAATTTGCTTCAATGGAAAGTAAAGAGTGGAAAAAAAACTCAAATTTATGATTACACATAAAGTTAAACAAATTAAAGAAATGAACTCGTTGGATATCTCCATAACATACTTAAAAATCACCTATGTTAACTAATGAAATTATTAACATAGATTCATAGCAACCCTGGATAAATTAAGTGTCAAAGCCGATCAAAATAAATAATTGAGTACAAACCTATATATGCCTTTGATTTATTAAATGCCCAACGAAATTAAATAATTGAGTACAAATCTCTCCACGCATAAAATATCTAGTGTAGATATATATTATCAATTTTATTTTTCATATCTTCTATTATTAAGTAGCTTTAGGAATGAAAAAATTCAATATAGGCCTCTTTCCACTTATATTCAGTCTTTATCTATTGTGAAATCCTTATCTACGTGACCATTCATAAGGCCCTCAAATATATTTTTTTGCTAGATTTTCATTTTTTGGCTCCACATAAAAATACACCCTACTCAATTACTTTGCATATCCTTTATTTATCCTTAGATCCTTGGAACAATCTTTGTATCCTCGTGCAACATCAAACTCAAACATTGTACTAGTTCCGCAAATCCAGCGCAACATATCTTTCAACACAATTTTGATAATAGCATTCCACTAGTAAGCATACCTTTCTTCCATGCAACCTACTTAAAGAAAAATTAAAAAGAAAAAAAATGAAGTAAAGTCTCCTTGATCGAACACCTGAACCTTTGTAAAGCTGGCAAACGATCAACATACAAGGTCAGATTTAATGTTCAATAATTGTGAAAGTTGGAGACGAAGCGTAAGAAGGTGGAGAAATATAAAATAAGGACAATGGCTCCACTTGTCTTAATATGCTCAGCCAGTAGTCCATGCCCTCACCGACCTGGAGATCGGTACTCCACAGAGTATTGGTATTTATGGCTAAATCATTTGAATCCATGGCAACACTCATGATATCTGGGTGGTCAAGAAGCCAATCAACTTCTGCACCATAAAATTGTTGCATGGGAGAATCAACTCGCAGGTTCGTTGAGTTGTTTAAGCTCTCATTGCTTATTATTGTTTCTCCTTTACAGTCTGGCTTCATCGATTGGGAGTAACAACTAACCATTTATTCCTTGTCACCATGGCTAATTGCAGGTACCCTTGAGGGGTTTTCCAAATGATTTCGATCATTACCGATAACTATTTGTAGATCTGTTGATAAAGATTGTCATTCAAGCTCATCCATGGTATTAATCTATAGAAAACTATGATCAATTTATAGTTCTAAAGATTCAATACAATCAGAATGGAGCACAACTACGTTTGAATCAGTGTTGTTACTCTGATAATTTATAGTTCTAGTACACATGTTGTAGGAAGATGAGATTACTTCTCCTGAGTGTTTTGGCAAAACATAAACCGGATCACGAATCTCCCATGATGATGACGCTCCTATGTCCTAATTACAGAGTGTTTGTGAGTTTACAGGATTCTAATTGTGGTATGTCATTTCTTATCTTGAAATGAAATGAAATGAAATTTTAACGTTCACAAGACTAGATATAGTCTATGTGACCATATAGGATAATTGCAAGTACATTCATATACATAACACAACTTTTAATGCTTCAACTTTACACAGTAACTTGGCATGTACTGGTGAGAGTCATAATTTTGCATACTTTCAGAATTCTCATGCTCTAGAATCCCAGGGGACTCAAGAGAGTTACATCAAATTCTTTTAAAAGTGAAGTATTCAAAATGACAATATTTTTATAGGTGGTTATGATAATTAAAAGGTAGTAATTTTATGTTGTCCACAACCATTTTGATATAAAGTTGTTTGATTTGAAACCAATTCAAATTCAACTATCTTTAATCACCCTATAAGATACATGAAAATTGCCATAAAACCAATTCAAATCCAACAACCTATAATCAACTAATAGTACATAGTAGGGTAGATAAGGATGGTCGTAATTTCATGGCTGGGCTATTTTGAGCTTCAAAGTTTAGTGGGTAGTCGGGCCTATGAGAACTTTTATGATCCAGACAAAATACAAGTTTTGGATTCTTTAGCCATCATTTAAAATTCTAAAGAAATTAAAGCTGCATTAAAAATGTAATGGTGGGTTCTTGTGGAGGAAGTGGAGGAGGTGAGATGATGAGAGGGCTTGCAAAGAAACCTCAAAGATGTGAGGCAATTGGAACGGTGCCCCAATCTCTCGTAATAGTCGATGGACAAAAGAGAAATATGGACTTGGTCTTTACTCCTGTAATAGCCCTTGTGAAAATTCCATATAAAAATATATAAATACCATGGATGATGGGACATGTATTCCAAGCTGGATGGTGGGCAAGACATCCTAGGGGTTGTTCATTTGGTTGTTTATGGCTAAGGAAATTGGCAAAGGCAATGGCTAAGGCATTAAAGAGGCAAAAAGGTATATTGACACATTTATTTATGAAAACAATGGAAATTAGGAGAAAAGGAAGGTGAAAGGTCACATGTTGCATGTGAGGAGGAAATTGAAGGAAAATAATGGAAAATGAAGAAAATAGAGGCCTCATTAATAAAAAGGGTTATGAGGATCAATTGGCAAGATTTTGGCTCAAGACTTAGTCAGTTTAGCTTTGGAGCTCTCTCATTATTCTCTCTCTCATACTCTTGGATACTTAGAGTTTTCTTGGACCATGAAAGGGAATGAAGGCAAGAGGAAGCAAGGATCAAGCAAGGAAAGGCAGGATCACTCAGCTACAATAGGCTTCATTGTAGGTGTTATCACTTAAAACCACAGTTCACCTATGTCCAAAGATTCATATAATTTTATTTTATTTTTGTTTAAGTCAATAGGTTTCTTTGTGTGTCACTTTGAAATTAGAATTTCAAAAGGTATTGATGTGAGTCCTTGTAAAAAACCATTAGATACCCTCCATCATTATTGTTTAAAGCATGTCTTGTCTTGTTTGCGTCATTTGTATTTTGCGCAGTTTCGCAGCGCAATCTGATTGGCCAATTTAGCTGCGCAATCATTTTTCCACCTTTTCGCAACCTATCATTTACCAGCCATTTCGTAGCGCGTTTTGCCAATTCATAATTGTCTGCGCTACGAAATCGGGGATTCGGGGTTTTTGCAGCGCGTTTTCTTGAAATGTCAAATCTGGGGAGATGAGTCATTAGGTCCGTCCACATTTTGTCAGTTGATGTCTTCTCCAGGTCATGATAGGTTATCATTCCGCCATCAGGTTTAGGATCACGCACATGACAATCATTTTAAGAGATCTTATGAGGTATGGTTGTGTCATAATGTTTATTCATGGTGCGTTAACATGCCTGTTGTATGATGAGTTTTTGAAAAAACGCAAAGAAGCCCGAGTTTTCATTTAAAGGGATCATTGCAAGCGAGCCTGCACTCCAAAGCAGAAGTTGTTTTTTGAATTGTAGCTGCTGTCAGTTCTCTGTGTGAAGATATTCTAAGCAAGATGGAGAAAAGAGTACATCGATCCGGAAGGTGCCTAAGAACAGAGCCAGAGGGGCTTGATCTTACACTCAGAGATGAAGGTGTAGCAAGAGCCTTTAAAAATGTTGGTTGCTGGAGGTTTGGCGAAAAGTTGAAGGGAGGACATGCAGAGGTAACAAAAGCTTTTGCATTAAATTTTACTGGCTTGAATTTTAAGGGGTCAATGCTAAATTTCCTGTGTCTCCACAAGCCATTTCTATTGTCACTGAAATTCCGAGAGGAGGACAAGAGTGGTTCAAAAATTTTAAGTTCGACATGACTCCCTGTAAGGAATTTTTGAAGGAACAGTATGTAAATGAGGACCTCACCAAAGCTGTGCCAAGGAATTATGTAAAAGAACATTATGCTCTGCTCCTTACAGATCCAGAAATACCTAACATGTGAGGGGAGGTACACCAAAGTTTACTCTTATCATTTCAAACTCTTGTTGCATTTCACAGGTAAAGCATCAATAGACATCCCTTTCTATTTGTTCAGAAGCCTTAGTAAAATGTGTGACAAAGTCCAGTTAAAGAAAGATGATTGTGAAACATCCCTGTTTCACCATGGTTTAGTAAAGTTGCTAGTGTTAGATGGTTTGCAAAAAATTGGTAGAGATTGGGATTCTTTTATTTTTATGGTCGGCTTTCAAAGCAAGACAGGTCTCACTCCAATGCCGGATAGGGAAAAAGAAGGAAGAATTGAAGAACCTACCTTGGCTGAGCTCAGAAAGGAGGTGAAAGACCAAAAGAAGCCCAAAACCAAGTCAAGGAAATCAGAGAAGTCTGTGGTCATAAAGGAGACACCTAAATCATCAGCAAAGGAGACACCCAAGTCATTAAAGGAGAAAATCAAGCACCAGAAAGATGCACCAGGGCCAAGTGGAGTTGAACAAGTGTCAAGAATCAGAACCAGAAGTCAGCTAAGCATAGAAAAAGGAAAATCAATAGCGGTGGAAGAAAGCCCTATGTCAAAGGCTAGTCTAAATGATTTGCTTGAGGCAATTGATTTTGAACAAGCCAAATCAGTGCAGGTTGAGTCAATGCCTATTGACCTAACCCAGCCATCACCTGATAGCACCAAAAAATCAAAAGCCTCAAAAAGGTTAAGGTTTTAAGAGTCTGGTAAGGAATTCATGGTCAAACCACGAAGGCCAGTCACCAGGGGGCAAATCAAAACAGCTGAGCAAGTTCAAAAGGATGAGGTAGCTGTCAAGGTAACTACAACAAATGAAATTAAACAACTGCCTAAATCAGAGAAGGCAGAGGAAATCAAAAGAAAACCCTACACCAGAGGACAGGCCAAAGAAAGGGAAAAGCAGATACCTCAAGCAGAAAAAGCAAAGGAAGTCAAAAGGAAAGATATGGATAAAAAAGTTCCCATTGTCAAAGAAACCAAAACCTCATCTTCAAAGGAATAATGGGAGGCAGCTGAGGAAGAAATGGCTAATTTGGAGAAAATTGTATCAGAAATTGCAGCCATGGAAAAAGAACTTGCCAAGCTAAAAGCTCAGTTAGGCAAGTTAGCTGCCAAATGAAAATTGCAAATTTTTAAGGTCAGATGTTGCCCCAAGTTTTTGTTTTATTTTTCTTATGTTCATTGGTTTTTGAGGCATATATAAAAGGAAAACAAATTAGGAATTTTGGAGCCAAAACCGAAGCTGTAACAGTCACAAAGTAATTGATAAATTCATTGAAGACTGTAATTTTGGAAAAGAACAGCAGTTTCGTAGCGCGCTACGAAACTGCTGTAGGTGATTGTTTTGTAAAAAAAAATGAAATTGATGTTGAGGTCAGCAAATTTTGAAAAGGAATGCCTCGAGGGCAGAAAAGAGACCATACAAGGCTGCCAAAACATTCAAAGAATGACAAGTGTAAGTATTGGAGCAAAAAGGTGAAACATTTTGGTTTTTTGCTAAGTCTTCCTAAAGCTACTTTATGACCGAAATATTAGGGTTCTGGTAGGGTTACCGAAATTTTGGGTCAAACACATGTCCAGTTCACAACGCATCTAGATCATTAGGCATATGGTGTTATGCGTGGTCATCAAAGGTATTAAACAGCTTCAAGCATGTTCTTTTGGAAATAAAGATTGATGGAAGGCAGGGACCGTGAAAACAGAGCATATATCTTCACCAAATAATGATTCATCAGCACAGTTGGAATCCAAGGCAGCTCATTCAGTGAATGCCTCTCAAATGCAGTTCAGCCACTACAGAAATAGTACAAGTGTCAAAGCTCAAGAAGGAATCATGCACACGAGGAGATAGAATTAGAGTTTGAATAGAAATAGGACTCTATGTATTGAAAGCACAATACCTCTGTATTTAATAAGTTAGTTTAAATATAGATAAGGCAATTAATGATAGATCTTCGAGCTCCCCTCATGCTGGAGGAGGAGACTCAAGGTAGTTTAGTTTTGTTTCCTATATATAGGAAAAACTCTGATGTAAAAAAGGGTTGGAGATTTTTATAAAAAGCAGAGTTTTCATATTGGCTTATGTAAAGTACTTTGACAGTAATAGAAAGGATACTTTTTCTTCCCAAGATTCATCTTGTGTTTCAAATGCTCAGAGTATATGTGTTTGGTTTTATTCATCTTGTTTTACAATTCACTGAACATGCAATCACTCTGAATTCACATAAGTGCTCAGACTTCCTGTGTATGTTTTTTTGAGTTGAGGTTCTTCTTAGTAAATGTTTTGAGCATTGAGACATTATATGCCTTGGTTTCTATGATTGAGTAGCTACTTGTTTACTGCAAAAGTGTATGACTCCATGAGCACAATGGGAGAAGCCTTATTTTTGTTGTTCCAACCAGCATAAATTTCATATACTGTTTAAAGAGTTAGCCATCTTTCTTGCCCTTTAATGCATATCAAAAATCTGTGAGAGAGCCCTCTCTAACTAAGGTGGCTAAACCTTAGTCTAAAGCTTGGTCTGAAACAGTTTCATGAGATCTTATTAAGTAGCAGCCCTTAGTACTGATTTTATGATAACAGTAGGTATCAACTTGCATGTGTATTTTCCTTGCTAGATTTGGCATGCATGGGATTAAATGTGTTTTTTTTCTACCTTGGCATGGGTCTTGCCAGGTGTGACAGTATTTTCAGCCTAGCCTTGCCATTTCTTGATAGCTTTGATGAGATGGGTTCTCTCATGCATTTTGTGGGGGATGGCCAGATTGGATTCGAAGATGAGTGGGGTGGATCTCCGAATTGACAAACACAAGGTGGTAGTGGTCCCTAAACCAGACTGAGGATGCACGAAGCCACTGGCCTAGTAACCCCTGAACCAGACTTTGGGTTGTGGTAAAGCGAGATAGTGTACCTCAGTGGGCCTAGGAATCCTTGTTGGTGAATGGCAGGATATACGGTAAAGCCAAGAGGTGGATTTTCTCTCCGTTGGGCCAAGTGATTCTGAGATGGAATGCACGGTAAATCCTAGAGAGTATGTCTTGGTGTAAGGCCTAATGATCCCTGGATCAAACTGTGGATGCACAATAAAGCTTGAGAGACTAGGAGGCACTCAAATTCCTCAGTGTAGTGGAATATGGCACGAGGCTGATTGGTTGAAGAGAGACTTGGCTCAAACAATCTATGGTCGGGTGGAACATGGTAGTCCCATCACCGGTTGGTTCATTGCATTTATTAATGATAAACTCATTCCCTTGATTTTCATGTGAAAATGTACTGATATATATATGGATTTTGATGGATGATATGTTTATTGTATTTATGTTCCTATTATGTTGTTTATATGCAAATTTACCTTACAGCGTGTTACAACTGCTAGAAAAATATATATTATAGAGCAATGGAACACATAAAATATTATAGAAATATAAACACAGAAAATGCATAAAACAAGAGAGACACAGATATACGTGGCTCACCCAGTTTGGGCTACGTCCACGGAGAAACAACCAGCCCTTCTTTTATTATTATACAGCAAACTGAAGAGATACAACCTACAGCAGAACTGTTATAACTCCTTCTCCACTCTCAATCTCCTCTCCTTTCCTCATTCAGAATATAGATCTATATAGACACAATACAATTCCCTCATATATAGCAAGGGGTTTCCTTCTAGGGCAAAAAACCCTAAATTAAACATAACTTCTACTGTCAGATCTTCGCCTAATGAATGACCCAGATTGACTAAGAAATTACAACATTTTACAAGGCAATTTTACATCTATTCTTAGCTTTGGGGGCACTGCCCTCGATCCCCTGGACCCCCCTTGCAACGAATATTTTACGGGTGGCGTTGTCGCCCCATTACGAATTGGGGTCCAATGCGGTGATACCTTTGAATAGAGAAGATAATCAGGCTTCACCCCCAACAATCTCCCACTTGGAGACTGATTATAGCAACTCCACCGCTGCTTCATTTGTTGGACAATGACTCCACTTTGGACCTGGCTATTTCTCATCTCCTTCATCATACTTGAAGACCAATTGAAATCGAGAAGATTCTCAGTTTCTCCCTGGTTACAACTTTTGTTATCATATCTACAAGATTCTAGCTAGTGTCTATCTTTTCTAGCTTCAACTGTCCATCTCTTCTTTCATGGCTTGCTCCCACTTCTTCCTGGTTTCTACCTGCACTGCTTCTTCATAACATTCTGGTTCACCAGAATTAGTCAACAATACATAATATAATGAAGGAGAGTATCGTTCAGGGGGTCTACTTATCCTG
>APFE030653319.1:0-28649 GCA_000404065.3 Pinus taeda
TTAAATTAATTTTGACCTGAGTCCTTTATTCAAAATTAGTCGTTGGAATCTCTGCTCAGAGTATTTAACATGCTAGGCTGGATCTATTTCTTCAACTTGTCCCAACGATGAACCACACTGGTTGGTTCGAAAGGCGTCGACAAAGGTCTTTTGATATATAATTTACGCCGAAATTCTTCTTATAACTATGATGAATCACAGAAGCCTCAATTCTACAATAGATTTTTTATATTTATTAAAACAATAAATCTCAATAAACTTAGAGACATATAGAATACAATTTTCGTTATAATTCAAACAAAACAGAAAAGGTATGTACATATCTAATATAAAATAGAATTTATTTTAGAGGTAGTTTAAAAGAGGGGCCATTCCCCTCTTCAAAGAGGGGCCATCATTTTGTTTATTGGTCAAATCTCTGTCAGAAATAACAAGAAAACATAAAGCAAAAATGACCATTTCAGCTAACCGAGGAGCCCACTTTTTCTTTATATTTAAGAAAAACGTGAAACATACATACTTCACATTTATTTAGAAAGTAGTAAACCCCAATACCGATACAGACTTCACATTTATTTAGAAAGTAGTAAAAACCCTAATACCGACATATATTTAGGAAGTAGTAAAAACCCTAATACCGACTCGAACGACAATACGTATACATTGACTCCACAAAACTAGAAAAACTGGAAAGTATACATTGACTCCACAAAACTAGACAAACTAGAAATGTGATGGGCATCGGAGATGGGTCCAGGTGACGAAGATGCATGCTGAGAAAACGAAGAAGATGAGCATAAATGCACATCGTAGTAGCCACCAATACGACGAGTCCGTACGATGTCCAGATACCGCGAACCCTCTTCTATAGTTGGACACCACGAATCGCTTACTCCTCGTCAATCTTCCATCTTGAACACAGTTGTCTAGTACCAAATTGCGTTCTTGTTGATACTGCCCTTCAAGTTCGAGCAGCTTGAATTGCTGCACGAACTCGAAAAGGACGACGACAATCGTTGCTGAGGAAACAAGGGTTGACAGAAGAAGGGCCGATAGAATAAGCCTATTCCACCACCCATCACAACCAAGTGACTCCTTTATTTGCTGTGCACAAGAAAACATGGCACTCACAATCGCTCCCTGGAAACCCACAGAAATAGTGAATGTCTTGTATATAGCATCGCCACGGTTGTTATAGTCCGCTTGTACCTCGGAAATCTGTCGATTCCAATACTCCACAACTGAAATAACATCGGCCACTGTTTCATTCCCGGGGACATCGAGTACTACCGTGGTCGGAGTTTGAGTTTGAGTTTGATTTTGCAGGGAAACAGCAGCAACACCATTAGAGTCACCGGGAGCCGTAGGCGTAGCCGTGGCCGCGGTACGGCGCCGGCTCCCTAATTGGGTTGATTCGCCATCAACAATTGATGACATGTTGAATTTCTGCCATAACAACAGTTATAATTTATTACCCGAAAAATGCGTTTATCTAATTCCGATTCAACTATCAATTAAAGGAAGGTGTTGTGGATGCAAAATCATGAACATAATGAGCTACAGAAACTGGAATCAACATTACCTGTAAATTAAAAACCTTTATGATGAGCTCAACAATACCAACAAAATGTTGACGAATTCTGAATTGCGGATACCCGACTCTACACTCTGAAGCTTGGGCGCGAGGATGTATTTGATCACTCTCTCTGAACCAGCTTGGGCGCGAGGATGTATTGATCACTTGTCTCTGAACCTGCTTGGGCGCGAGGATGTATTTGATCACTCTCTCTGAACCAGCTTGGGCCCGAGGATGTCTTTGATCACTCTCTCTGACGCAGCTTGGGCGCGAGGATGTATTTGATCTCTCTCTGAAGCAGCTTTGGGCATGAGATGTATTTATAATCAAAGGAGCAATTTTCAGACCAACTAACAAATCTATGAAGACAGTGCCAAGATGAAAATTAAGTAATATTATATGAAGACAGTGACAACCTACATAAAAGAGAAAGGACGAGTTTCTTTATTGAACAAATTGAACAAATTTCATTACTCTAGATATTGATATCCAATGGAAACGCAGATTCCTTTTTCGACTCTTCCATATGAAACAAATTACACTCTGCCAGAATCGTATATCTCAACTCTACCCAAACACATGCACTGCATATTATTGTTACCGAAACACATCCAATGCATATTATTGTTACCCAAACACATCCAATGCATATTAATGTCACTTGGAAAGATCTCTACCCAAACACATGCACTGCATATTATTGTTACCCAAACACATCCAATGCATATGAATGTTACTTGGAAAGTTTAGAATTTTCCTAAATTCCTATTTAAAAGTGGGTTTAATCTTATTTTATCATTTATAAGGGTCTTTTTCAATCCAACTCATCACATTGAATATTAAATAATTTTTTTTACTAATCTACTTAAAAACTTTTCAATATTAACATATTTTTACATTAAATAATTCCAACTAATTTGCATCACTGATTGACTAACTTAACCAATTGGAAAATAATAATTATTATTTTTTCTAAATTAATTAATAAAACATTTACATCTTAATATTAGCTGTTAACTTTTATTATCTCATGGAATTTAAATTTTACCAACACAATTATATTAAAAAAAAAAAACAAAAAAGTATTTTATATTCACAACAAAAAAAAATAACAAAACATACAATTTAAAAAAAAACAAAACAACTTTATAAAACATTTACTTCATACATACTTAAAATGGTCCATCACATATATACCACTTGAATAAAAAAATAACGCAAACAACTTTATAAAACATTTACTTAATACGTAAAATTGGACATCAAATATACTACCCAAATAACTGATTAAACAAAATCTATAACCCTACTCAAATATATACCCTAATCTCAACTTTACCCAAATAACTGATTAAACAAAATCCTATACTCATTAACTTTATGACTCGACCGTTCTGTTAACCCGAATCCGCCATCAGTGTTAAAGTCCTACGACAAACCACACCGACAGCCAGCGTGTACCCACAACCACTCAAATGAAATAAATTTCCACGGCGTGCACCCGAACGAATCGAAAGGAGAAAATTTCCAAACATCCACATTCGCACGTAACCTCATAAGTAAAGGTATTCTGTTAGTGTAACCTTATCTTTTTCTTATATCATTTTTAGTCCATTTTACTTTAAATCCAACATCCTTTCCCATCAAATTTATTGGGAATTTATTTATTTTTTCAATATTTTATTAAAAATTAACATCTTCACAATTTTTTCCAAGTCAATTTTAATTTAAATCCAACAATTTACTCAAAATTCAATATAAATTTGCTTTTATAATTATTCTCTATGTTTGACACCTTTTTAATTATTTCTTATACTCACATTATTATGAGAAAATTGAATCTAATATCATTGTCATAAATTATTCACTATGTTAACACCTCTTTAATTATTTCTTATACTCACACTACTGTTTCTTATATTCACATTACTATGAGAAAATTGAATCTAATATCATTGTCACAACATACCACGAGTATTTTTTTTCATTGATAATAAATTAGTATCAATTCATTTAATTCTCAATTTACCAAATTTCACGGGAATCAAATTTCTTTTCACTCTAAAAGAAATTTCTCAAAATATTTCATCCTTCTCTAAAATAAAATTTTCAAGATATTTCATCCTTCTCTAAAATTACTAAATCCAAAATTAAAAGAGATTTAAGCTCGTTGTAATTTCCTGTTAAGTGTTAAGTGTGTCTGCTGAAGCAACTCCTAACCCTCCTGGGCTAACATTCTTTCTTGCCTTCCCGGGAGCAGATATACGAACTTACTTGAGTCCCCACACTAGCTGTCACCCAAGTTGCTCAGAATTGGAATTTGGTCCAATGACATTGATTCCAACCATATCCTCCAAGAATTATTAATTATAATTAATTACAATTCCAATTACAATTACAATTATTAATTGTATGCTTTTTATTTTATTTTATTTTGATAAAGTTAAAATGTTAAATAATACATTACCACATCTCTACCATATTGAATCAACACCTTTATGCTAAAAAGCAAAATAAAATACTCAAACTGTTTTAATTTTTGAACATTTGTTTGGACCAAGCTATCCAAAATCTAATTTAAGATTTCATAAAATTTAAGTTAAGTTTGACATCACCAACCATCAACCAACATAGCACACTCGCTATGACCGGATGATTGTGATCGATATTAAGTTGTTGAAGAGCGCGAGCACCTATCAATTAAGTTGTATCTAATAAATGGAGAATTTTGACTCACTATTCTTTCAGGCATATCTTAACTAATAGACAAAATGGTCCTTTTTATGGTATTTGTTCTGATTAATTTTAACCAAAATTCGGTAGAGATTTTTAAGAACTTGAGTTTACGCTCTTTCATCTACATAATTCGATTGTTTTTCAAGGTGTTGAATCTATTTATGCATTCAAAAATGCATTTTAAACAACAAAAATTCACAATCTTGCTTGAAATTGTATAGTTGTTTTTCAGGGTGTTGAATCTATTTATGCATTCAAAAATGTATTTTAAACAACAAAAACTCACAATCTTGCTTGAAATTGAATAGTTGGATTCCAATGGAAAATGTTATTTCATCTATTAACATAAAAATAGACTATTCTTAGTCCCTTAGGGTGCAAGGACTTTACGAATAGGCATGCCATTTTCCTATTAAAAAAACAATTTTAATGAAATCTTTTTCACAAAAATAGGCGGTTCTCTTAAATTTCATTATGTCAAGGTCAATATATTGTTTGCATTATTTTGGCTTGAGGTTTTGATAACCCATGATTTATCCATAATATTCATATTTTTTTTAATGTAACCTATTTAAAAGTGTAAAGAATCCATTGTAAATATCATTGGGCCATGAATGATCTTAACTGGTTTCCTATAAGGGTTTCCAAGGTAAAAAAATTTGTGTTCATGCTATTAAAGTCATTTGTTTATGATGTATTTGTTTATTTCTTTCACATTATTGTTTTATTTTTTTACTGATTGGAATCACAGCTAGAGTTGAGTGTGGATGGCCTAGTAGAGTCTAGGTTGGTCTTAAGTCCAAGCTAATAACTGAAGAAGCTTGTAAAAAGAGCAAAGC
The DNA here is from genome assembly GCA_000404065.3 of Pinus taeda. Lineage (NCBI taxonomy): Eukaryota > Viridiplantae > Streptophyta > Pinopsida > Pinales > Pinaceae > Pinus > Pinus taeda. The sequence continues at coordinate 5,152 of APFE030653319.1, forward strand.
TAAGACAAACAAAAGTTGCATACTTGTGATCTGCAATCGTCATACATTCTACACTATAGGTGCGTGGTGTTTTAATCGTTGTTGAATTTGGTGAGTAATGTAAGAAGAAGAAAAAAAACGAGGAAATATCCTATGACAAGCGATAAAAGGTAGATCCTGATCTACTCGATGTAAGAGATGGTGGACTTGAATATGAGGATTCACTTTGCATATTCATGGTAAATATGGGGCAAGAAACTAATGATCCTAGTCATGTTACTAGTCTCTGCGACTCCTCCAATAGAAATAATGAATTCATCGAGTTTTACGTCGAGGTGCTTTTGAGCATGAATATGAAGGTTGTTTCCATAAGGATTGTCGTAGTAATCTCCACTAGAAAGAAAACCTTAAGGATGACGTACAAGTGGACAACAACCAAGTGCTTTTGCTAGCTAGATCTCAATATAGTTTAAACTCATTATGGTGTGTGAGGGTGGAAGAGCCACCTTTCAAGAGGAGTTTCCATATTTTTATATCAATTTCTTAGGAGTTCTACTAGAGATAGAAATCAAGATTGATATGACCTACCATAGCATCTCTCGTGAATGCCAAGATAGAGGAGAAATTGTTGGACATGGTGTAACCACATTCATATCTATGGTATATTGTGAAGACTCTTGTGCATGCCAATATAGAGGAGAATTTGTTGGACATGGTGTACCCACATTCATATCTATGGTATATTGTGAAGAGAGAAAGCCAATAAGGAGAAATCCCAAGGGTTGCGTTGAGGCACTCTAGTATGACTCGGTAGACTAAGTGCTCTATGTCTCAGAATGAGCGGGGGCAGATTTAGATGAGTTGTAGTCAGTTTGTGGCTATGGATGATAATCACACAATAGAGCATGGAACAAGGATATGACATCAAAGCCATAGAGGTAAACTCTCACAATGGTGATGACATATAGACAATAATGTGGAGATGTATATCTTCAATAAATTAGGAGCTAGCATTTGCTAAAGAGTTGTGATTATTGTGTGGAGATTAGGGTTGTGCAAAAAAACTATAGAGAACCATAGGAGATGAAGGATTGCAAGGGATGAAGTTAGTGCCAGATTCACTTTGGACATTGGGGTTGTGGGAGGAAATCATTGAATCCCTCCACCATGATAGAATCACGTGGAAGGGAAGAGATAAGCACAATCAATGATGGAGGCATAAATGTTGGAGTGGTAGAACAACTTGCTAAACATTTTTTTAAGGCGTAGTCTAAATTATAGAATAAATGGCCTTTTTTCATGACCATTTTTCTGGTTAATTTCAATCAAAATCTAATAGAGACTTTTGAAAACCTGAGTTTAAATTGTTTAATTTGCATAATTCAAGTGCCCCAGGGTTTTTCAGGGTGTTGAATCCATTTATGCATTCAAAAATGCATTTTAAACAACAAAAAAATCTTGAAATTGTATTGTCGAATTTTGGTGAATTCCATTGAAAAAGGTTATTTTGTCTATAAGTTAGACTACACCATTTTTTAAGGCCATGGAGAAGCTATCGAGAATAAAATATGCATCACGTGTGCATATGCAGTCAAAAGATATGGTGGTCATGATAAAGGAGGATGATGCCCACTAAATAGATACGAGTTATGTTGATCAGACACTATGTAGATCTAGCAAGCACAAATGGTGTTGGAAGACCAGGAAAAGTTATGGATCGACACTGGCTGGAAATATAGTAAGAGGTTGCATAGCTGCATGGACGAGAAAATGACATGCAGTAAATGGTGTTGTGGTTTGATGAAGGAGTGAACATGTGATGGAGAGGTGCAGTGGTGTGTGAACACTCTAAATTTTTTTTGGTCCATGTTGTAAATCCTAGCTATGCACAAGTTGTATTCCCCAAGGTTGTTGTAAAACTTGTTATTTAAGCATACATGTAGCGTGGTAACACGTGATTTCTCAAGTTGTGGAATGAACTACTCGAATAGGGATGAGGGGGCTAGGCATACTAGTATTATAGCTTGAGTTTAGTTTATTATAAGACCTATTATTTAGGCAGACATGTTGGACTGTAGTGGTGCAATAAGTTGTGGATGATCACGATGTGGAATGGACAACTTGAGTAGGTATGAGGGTGGCATGTGTACTCGTATGCTAGCTTGAGGTGGGGTATGTGAAATCTCAATATGTGAGATGGTTGATGAACATGTACCAAAAAAAGTGTCCTAGAAAACTAGCAGATACAACAGTTGGTTACCCACGTATTTCATTGGAAAGTAAATTTTTTATATGGATTTCAACAGAGTGATTGGGACTAGGTTAATCTTCCCAAGTCAATTTTAAGGGGGAGATTGTTAGGGTAGTTCGAGAAAAGTTTAATCAATTAGAGTCAATTAATTGTTAGTGATTTTCAAGCTCTAGGTTTTGATAACCCATGTTTTTTCTCATGGTATTCTTTTAATGTATCCTATTTAAAGGAATAAATTTTCCATTGTAAATGCTTTTGGGCCATGAATGATCATTCAATTGGTTTTCCCATAAGGTTTTCCAGGGTTAAAACAATGTGTCTATGCTATTAATGTTTATGTGTTTATGATTTATTTGTTTATTTATCTCACATTATTGTTTTATTTTCTAACATAAACAACACAACCTTACCTTTTACACAAACAAATGATTATGAGATTAATAGATAAATATATAAAATGTGATGTTAAGAAAAAAAGTATCAGATATATATTGGTTTTTTATTTTTATGAATCTCAAATTAATATTTAAAATATAGTGATTTCCACTATTGATGGGTACTCCAACACTCATAAGCCATTGATCCTTCCAATATGCATGTCACCACATGCAATAATGGGTATATGACACTCGGTTAGTTCAAATTAACTTCATAACCTTTATTCAAACTAACTTCATAGTCTTTGATGGGATTGGCACAGGTACATTGTCATTGTTGAAGCTCAGTTTTAGTGCTTTGACCAACCTTTGTGGCAATGACCCTAGTTTCAACACTAGTTGGCTTTAAAAGGTCAAAGATTTTGGAAGTACACCCTACTATTCGTGTTGTTTGGGTAAGTTTCTACATGCCTAACTTGTTATTCTATTTCATCCTATTTCATCTCTAGTCTCCGAGTGAGTTTTTCTTTGGTTAAGAGGTAGGGTGGCATCCTTTCTCTGTATATCTTTTTTCATTTTCTCCGTACTCACTTCTTCATGTTTTTTTTCCTTGTTGTTCTATTCAGGGCTTGTTTTGCTCTCTCTCTCTCTCTCTCTCTCTCTCTCTCTCTCTCACAGACACACACACACGCTCACACATCCACACGCATTTTGTGGTCACCACTAATTTGGTGTTTTTAGTCCTTTTCCCTATTCACCTTCCTTTCATCCCTCTGAACCTTACTCTATCCCTCACCATGGTGCATCCTAGCTCCTCCCATGGTTATCTTGGTCGAAGAAAGAAAAAGGGGCATCCTCATATGAATCCCACTCAATCTAGAGGCATCAATGACAACTCATTACCAGGAGAATATCCCCAATTTTATGTAAGAATATATACATTCACATAGCCTTTTCCCTATTCACCTTCTTTTCATCCCTCTGAAACTTACTCTATCCCTCACCATGGTGGATCCTATCTCCTCCCATGGTTATCTGGGTTGAAGAAAGAGAAGGGGCATCCTCATATGAATCCCAATTCAATGTAGAGGCATCAATGACAACTCATTACTTGGACAATATCCCCAATTTTATGCAAGAACATCTACATTCACATAGCCTTTTCCCTATTCACCTTCCTTTCATCCCTCTGAACCTTACTCTATCCCTCACCATGGTGCATCCTAGCTCCTCCCATGGTTATCTTGGTCAAAGAAAGAGAAGGGGGCATCCTCATATGAATCCCAACTCAATGTAGAGGCATCAATGACAACTCTTTACTAGGAGAATATCCCCAATTTTATGCAAGAACATCTACATTCACATAGTCATTATGCACCCAACCACTCCAATGAAAAAAATATAAATATCTACATTTACCAGTATCCTCATAAATAAAGGTGTTAAGCTTAGACTATCCATATTTTTTTTCTTATATCCTTTTTTACTTGAAATCCAACATCCTTTTCCATCAAATTTATCCGGAAATCTAAAAACAAACTCAATATTTTATCCAAGATTTAACATATTCATTATCCTTTTCATCCATTTTAATCACAATTCATTAATTTTAATCCAAATCCAACCTATGTATTAATCAAATTTACTAAAAACCCAACATAAATTTATTCTTCTAATTACTACGATTCTCACACCTGAAAATTGAATCTAACACTGTTGTCGCAACACGCTATGAGGACGAATGTTGCATGTAAATTTTTAAAATTGATGTTTTCTATTTATAATAAAAACAAACAAAGTACTCACTATTTTAAATTTTTAACTTATTTTGGGACCATGTTCATCCAAAAACTAAACTTGAAAGTAAAATTTAGGTAACTTTGACATCACCACCTATCAACCAACAAAGCACACTCAGTATGACACTCATGATCATGTTCGATATTAGGTTGTTCGAGAGCGGGAGCACCCGTTGATTAAGTTGTACCAAATAAAAGGAGATTTTTGAGGTCACTATTTATTAGTATTAAGATAAAAAAGACTATTTTTAGTCCTTTAGGGTGAAAGGAATATAGGGATAGGGATGCCGTTTTCCCATTACACAAGTAATTTCTATGAAATTCTGTTACACAAATTTTCAAGGTAGTTTGCATAAATTTGATTAGTGAAAGTTAATTTTGATAACCTATAATTTTTCCCACAATATTTGTATTCTTTTAATGGGACTTGTTTGTGTAAAGACTATTGTAAATGTCATCAGGGCCATGAAGGATCATTTTCCTGGGTAAAAATATTATGTCAATGCTATTAATATTTATGTGTTTATGATGTATTTGTTTATTTGTCTTACATTATTGTTTTATTTTCTAATAATTGGTATCAGATTTAGAGTTCAGTATGAATCACCTAGTAGAGTATGTGTGCAGAAGGTTGATCTCAAGTCCAAACTAAAAACCATTGAAAGTTGTCAAACAAACAAAGCCAAGACATAGAAGAGTTGTAGACTTGTGATTTGTAGTTGTTATATAGTGCAAATTGTGGGTGCATTATGTTGTAATCATTGTTCAAATTGGAGAGTAATGCAAGAGGAAGAAAAAACATGAGGAAATATCTTGTGACGAGCTATAAAAGATAGGTTGTGATATGCTTGATTCTTGAGTGATGGTGGAATTGAAGCTGAGGATTCACCATGCATATTCGTGGTAAATATGGGCCAAGAAACTAATGATCTCAGTCGTGTTACTACTTTTTGCCACTCCTCCAACAGAAATGATGAATTCATTGAGTTTTCTAAAGAGAACATCAAGTTATTCTTGATATATGAGATGAAGGTTGTTTCTATAAGGATTATCATAGTAACCCCCACTAGAAAGAAAACCCTAATGATGAGGTGCAAGTGGACATGCAACAAATTGTTGTTTGCGACTAGATCTCAATATAGTTTTAACTCATTATCGCGTGCGATGATGGAGGAGCCACCTGCTAAGAGGAGTTTCCATACTGTTGTTGGGATTTCTACTAGAGATAGAGATCATGATTGATTTGACCTACCATAGCTTCTCCCATGCACGCTAAGGTAGAGGAGAAATTGTTAGACAAGGTGTAGCCACATTCATGTATGTGGTGTATTATGAAGAGAGAAATATATTAAGGAAAAATTCTGAGAGTTTTGTTAAGGCACTTGAGTATGACTTGTTGGAATAATTTATCCGCGTCATAGTGTGAGTAGAGGTGGATTCATACAAGGTTGTTGTCACTTTGTGGCTATGGATGGTAGTCAAGAAGCGAAGAATGACATGAGGGTATGGCATCAAAGCCATAGAGGTGAACTCCCACAACACTGATGACATATAGGCAATAATGTGGAGTTGCAGATCCTCAATATATGAGGAGCTAGCATTTACTGAAGATTTGTGATTAATATGTGGAGTTCAAGGTCATGCAACAACAACTATAAAGGACTACAAGAAATGAAGGACTGCAAGCGATGAAGTTAGTGTTGCATTCACTTAGGACATTAGGGTTATGGGAGGAGATAAATGAATCCCTCCACCGTAATCGAATCACATGGAAGGGTAAAGATGAGAATAACAAATGATTTCAGCTTAGTCGAGGCATACATGCTGGAGTGGTAGAATAATGTGCTAAACAGGTTTTTGAAGCCATGGAGAAGTTATTGAGAAAAAGAATGTGTATGAAATGAAAAGCTATGGTGGTCATGATAAAGTAGAATTGTGCCTACTAAATGGATACGAGCTACGTTGATGAGATATTGTGTGGATATGGTGAGTGCAAATGGTGTTGGAAGGCTAGGTCAAGGTATGGATCGACATAGGTTGGAAATATAGCAAGAGAGGTTGCGTAGTTGCATGGATGAGAAAATAGAGATGGAGTCAATGGTCATGTGTTTTTTAAAGGAGCTAGCATGTGATGGAGAGTTGAAGTGGTGCGTGAAGACCCTAAAGGTTTTTTGGTCCAAGCCATAAATCATAGATATATGCAAGTTTCATTCCCCAAGGTTGTTATAATACCTTTTTCATAGCATACATGTAGCGTGGTAGCACATGATATCTCAAGTTTTGGAATGATCCACTTGAATAAGGATGAGGGTGGAAGGCATACTCATATACTATATTGAGGTTAGTTTTCTGTAGGAATTATTATTTAGGTGTACATATTAGAGTGCAGTGGTGCATGAAGATATGGATGATCAAGTTGTGGAATGGACCACTTGAGTAGGTCCAAGGGTGGTAGGTGTACTCATATTCTAGCTTGAGGGGTGAATGTTCAATCTCGAGATATGAGATGGTTGATCAACCGTGTACCAAAAAGTGTCCTAGAAAACTAGTGGATATAACGGTTGGTTACCCATGTATTTTGGTGGATAGTAAAATTTTTATATGGAATTCAATGAAGTGAATGGAACTAGGTTAATCTCCTTGAGTCAAGTTTAAGGGGTTGATTGTTAGGGTAGTTCAAGGAAACTTGAAACGATCAAATTTAATTAACTGTTGGTGATTTTTAAGCTCTAGGTTTTGATATCCCATGGTTTTTCCCTTGGTATTCTTTTAATATAGCATATTTAATGGCATAAAGCCTCCATTTTAAATATCTTTGGTCTATTAATGATCATTCATTTGGTTTTCTCATAAGGGTTTATAGGGAAAAAACATTGTGTCCATGTTGTTAATGTTTATGTGTTTATGATGTATTTGTTTATTTCTCTCACAATATTGTTTTATTTTCTAACACAAACAACACAACCTTCATTTTTACACAAATAAAGGATTATGAAATAAATATATAAACAGATAAAATGTGATGTTAAGAAACAAGATGATATATATATCTATATATATATTTCACTTTTATCAATTTCAAATTAATATCTTAAAACATATTGTTGTGATTTCTAGTGCTGGTGGGTACTCCATCTCTCTATTTATCCCTCCCTTCTATGATTACCACTAAAATTTATGCTTTTTAGTCCCCTTTTCCATATTCACCTTCTCTTAATCCCTCTGAACCATACTCTATCCCTCACCATGGAGCATCCTAGCTCCTCGCATGGCCATCTTGGTCAAAGAAAAAGAAGGGGGTAGCCTCAAATGAATCCCGATTCAATGTTTTTCTTTTTCTAAGTAAAACTATTCTATTGATATGAAACAAAATATAAGTACATTGAGGCTCTGGCCTCAGCAGTGTTGAACATCATTTGTTAAAAAATATAGCAGTCTAAGCTCGACTGCCCCATCGATGGGGAAACCAGTCGATGAAAATAGAAAAAACCCACATAGGGGTTACCAGTCTTAACCTAAAATACCAAACATTGCAAAAAACAACAAAGAGGAAAGTTTTAACAAAAGAAGTCATAACTGAAATCATCCTATCAGCATAAAAAACACCAGTTGGCAGAAGGGTGACACTTGGCTTCCAAGTTTTAATCCTAGAGGCTATCTGGGGCAGGCTCTTCCTCGATAAGGCACGTACTTGTAACACTCCTCCTCCTCTGTTGATGTACCGCTCTGATTTCCACGAGTTGGTTGAGTGCCAGCGGAGCTCCCTTCTTCTGCATGCGGGCTGGACATGTCTCTTCCTATGCCTCCAGGTGCCTACGTGTCTCCATCTCTACCTCGAGTAGCCTGCTGACTGCCAACCAACTCCTTTCCATGCAAGGTGGCAACATCCTCGACCAGCTGTTACTTGCCTAGGTCGTGGACACTAGTGTTCATTTGAGCGGCCCTCTGTCGCTCACCATTTTTCTCTAGCGGAGCTTCCTACGGGTCGTTTTCCTCAGAGGAGGTGATGATGACTGTGGCGATTAAAACAGGGCTATGAAGGGTGCTGTGGAAATGAAATTGAGTCTTGTGAGGAACGGGGTGAGGGGGAAGGGGAAAATTGGCTGCATGAACATCTGTGTCCCTCCTCTAGGCACCTTGGAGCTGAGCCCATCCTCTGCCACTACGGGTATTAGGATACCGAACAGAGAAGGATCTATAAGGATTTGAAATTTCAAGAGAAGAGGAGGGGGAGGTAGAATCAGGACTAGGCATAGGAGGAGGATGGATGCCACCACCATGACTAGCCCCACTTCTGCTATGCATTCGGTGGTGGATGCGAGCCATGGAGGAATTCAACAGAGAGCTACCAATGGGGAGATTGGTGGAATGGCTATGCAGAGAGAGAGCGGAGGACTTCTGAGCTAGAATCAAATTGCAGTGCCTGGTGTGGGAAAAATCATACCCATTACCAACGTCTACGTAGCTGAGCAACCAACAACGGCTTCCAGTGACTGTGCGAGAGCAAGGCTCCACTGCATGAGGAGGGAAAATGCTACGGAGCAGAGGAGGAAGAACTGCGTTATGATCTGTGGAGGCCATTGTTATGAGCTTGATGGAGAAATCTCAGCTGGAGCACCCAATTAATGTCACCTGTGAGGCGCCATGAATTCTTTTCAGTCTGGCTTGGGAGGGGATGCGGGCGGCCATGTGGCTAGTCCTCCCGCTGCCTGTCTGTCTAATCACCATTAATGTCATGGTTATCACCCACATTTAGGTGTGCTTCTTCACCCTGTACTAATTCACTTTGCACCAATTCATTGTAATCCTTTAGATGGGGTGCAGTGGCAATAGTGTTAAGCGAGCTTGCATGTAGATTTCATCCACTATCCACTCCTATGTTAGCTAAAAGATCAACAACTTTGTTGCCATCCCTACAGATGTGTTTGAACGTGACTGCTCTATGGGTGGAGAGCCATTGTTCGATGAGCTCTAATCTTTCCACCAATCTCTAGCTGCTGACCACTTTGTATGACAGTGTTCCCTGCAGAATTTGATTAACCATGTTAATGAGAATCTGAGAATTGCCTTCAATTAAAAGTGGGAAGAAACCATGAAGTTGGGCTAGTTGAAGCCCCTGCCATAGCCCTTCTAATTCAGCTGAGTTATTCGTATCGCAGCCAATTGAGCCTATGAAGGTTAGAAGAGGTTTGCCTTTATGATCCCTGAATACTCCTCCATAGCCTGCTTTGCTCAGATTGCCTTTGGAAGCTCCATCGAAGTTAAGTTGCATCATATGTTGGGGCGGAGGAAGCCATTTGTCTGGTATCTTGCCTTGCGAAGAGGGTTTACCATGATTTACATATACCTGTTTCCATTGAAGATTCCATTTTGCCCATATATTTCACTCCTATGGAATGGAAGGAAATTCTTCTTCATACCAGGTTTGGAGCATTAAGGTTTCCCGAAGGTTTTGGAAAACGTTGTTCCATAGGACTTCTAAAGGTGAGGATTGGTCCTTGAAGATGTGTTGGTTTCTTTCTTTCCATATTTTCCACATGAGAAGACCTGGGATAAGTTTCCATAAAGAGTTTAACAATTTGCTCTTATATGGATTGATTGCTCAGTTGCGTACAATGTTGGTGATATCCTCTTTAATTCTTCCTTCTTTTTGGCATTTGAAGTTTGCTTTTTCCTAGATTTTGTTTGTCAATGGGCATGATTTCATTAGATGCACAGTGGTTTCTTCCTCTTCTTTACAGTTGGGACAAATGGAGGGCCCATGAAAACTTCTTTTCCGCAGATTGTCCCAAGTGAGGATTTTATTTTGACATAGCAACCAGAGAAAAGTGGATAATTTTGGCCAAACGTTGGGGGCCCAAACTTTGTTCCAAAGAGGATCCTTGACTGTGTGATTCCTTATAATTATATTGTATGCTTCGTGTGTAGTGAAGGTACCTCGTGCCTCGTAACCCGATCTTATTATATCCTTCTTATCGGAATAGCGTATTTTTCTATTAAAAAGTTATGCCTCCAAATTTTTCTGAATGGACTCTGTGCCTTGCCTAATGATGTGGTCTGAGCTTATCCATTGTCTGTATCCTTGTGTGAGAGTGGGCATCTAGTGCTGGCTAACCTTGTCCATCAGTGAATCTTCCCAGTCCGGTATTTGGTGGAGTTTGATCAGGTCCCTCAGCTTGGGTCTTTGCTGCCAAGAGTCCTCCCAGAACCTTGCATTATTACCATCCCTAACTTCCTAGAAGCTGTGCTGTTGGATTATATCCTTGTGTTGTTTAGCTGCATTCCAAATTAAGGATCCTGAGCCTACTTCTGTGAGTCGGATTAGATCATCTACTGGTCGGTCGTTGGCATATTTTGCTGTCCAGAGGATAGCCCAGGGAGTATGCGGCGCCGAGATCCATTTCCACTAGATGCATGCTCCCATGATAGCATCACTATGTTTAGGATCATGAAGCGCAAAGCCTCCTAATATTTTTGGAAGGCATACTATGGCTCATTTCACTAGTGCCCATTTTCTATGTTGTCCCGAATTTCCCCACATAAAGGTTCTCTGAATATGTTTGATTTCCTTGAGTACCCATTTTGGCACTGCCAGAACTAAAAAGAGATAAAGAGGCATGGACTCCAGGACAACTTTTATTAAGACTAGATGGCTGGCCATATTAAGGGCTCTGTAAGTCCAAGAGGAGAGACGAGCTTCCAATTTTTCCAAGAGCAGTTGCCAAGATGAGTGCTTTAAAGCAGTGTCAGTCATGGGAGCCCCTAGATATTTAGAGGGGGGAGTGGCTATCGTGAATCCAAGGATACGAGCTATTGAAGATTGAGTGATAGCAGGGGTATGAAAGAAAAAAAATTGGGATTTAGCCTTATTAATGCTAGCACGAGAGGCATCTGAGAACTCAGTCAAAAGGGATTTTAATTTGAGAGTTTCCTGAACCGAAGGATGGCCAAACAACATGTTATCATCCACGAATTGTTGGTGGGTAAAAGCAGGGGTTTTGGGAAAGGAGAGGCCTCTTAGCTACTGGGAGTGAAGAGCTTCTTTGATATTTCTTCCAAGCCCTTCCGCCATTAAGACGAACAGAAAAGGGGATAGTGGATTTCCTTGTCAGATTCCTCTAGATGGATGGAAGGGGTGGAAGGGATTCCATTGACCAGAATGGAGAAGAAGGTGGAAGTGATGAGACTCATGACCCATCTAACCCAGGGGGGGAAGAATCCAAAGGCAATCAACATCTTTTGAATGTAATTTGAGCTTAAACTATCTGTTGAGGGTTTTTCTCCCATAGGGCTTTTGGGTCGAAACCCTAGTAGACTGAAAGTTGTCTAAACAGAGAAACACACATTCACACAGCCATTATGCTATCAAAAGAAAATTCTAAAGTAAGAAGGGCGTACGTCAAGTCCTACGTTCGAGAAGTTCCTCAAGGGTCCAAACCCTTCTTCAAGTCCCTTTCGCTCCTTTGTCCTTTAAAACAACCAATTACAAAGAATACAACAGTATATGGACAAAGACTTATAAAGAAATCATCTTTATGTTATAAAAGAAGGAAGTTAGTTATGAACTTAAAACCACCATTCACATATGATATTCAAACATGAACATCTTGAACATAAAGAAGAAGCATATCGGGAACCAGGACATGTTTCTTTATTATAGACAAATAGAATGTACAAAAGGAGTAATATCACCTGAGTAACCTTTCGCAGGCTCCAAGCAAAGCTTCCTTCCGTATCCATCCAGCCTCAAGCCTTTAGCATATCTCCTTCCAAGACTCACTCCATGATGCCATAACTAGTAGATGAACATCAACACATAAGGAAACAAGGGTTTCCTGTACAAATGGGGGAAGTTCAGAAGGCACAAGGGTCTTTAGACCTGGTTAGGGGAAAAATTTCAGTATAATAACCTTTCTCTCTCTTCTCTCTTAGGCCCTCCCTTTGATCTCTTTTTATACCACTCCCAAAGTAGTTTTTTAGTTAGGAGTTGGTTGGGAATATTTGGGCCACGGGCACTAACAGGTGATCAACAGGTAAAACCTGCGATCTCCGCCCAAAAATAAGGAGTTTTATATTTTTTAAGTGTTTTAATACATATACATGGGTTGGGTATATGCATACCCACGTATACACGTGTTTAACTCAGGGCAATGTCGCGTACAAGGAATAAAACACTATTTTTTAAATTTGGGACTAGGTCTGGAAGGAGGGTTTGCCCTAGGCCATGAGTGTAGCATCACAAACCATAATAGTGAGATTTGGAGCTATAAAAGATGCCCCCTAATATATGAGGTCAGAAGGGGTACATGATGGCCGAGATATATTAAGCAAGTACATGGAAAGGAAATCTGCCAAAAACTGAGGAGTACTTCACCAAAATTCAGCCTGCCAAGCCACAAAAGGAGATCAGAAAGAAGCATCGTCTGAGGTGGGCATACCCATGCTCAGAGAAAGAAAAGCATGTCCGCATATCAAGTACAAGCAGATCCACTAAGTATACAAATATAAATGACTGGAAAATACATAATGGATTGCCTGATCATGATCGAGCAAGTACATGTCTGAATATCACATATAAAACTGTCAATGATGCTGAGAAATACAATGGATCACTGATAGCAAAGACTGATCCCAAAAGGTACCAACTGAACATGATGGAAAGGGATGGTACTACACTGCAAACTCAGGTGCCAGCATATAGAATGTCGCCATGAGTGACTGTAACATATAAGATGAAGTGGTATCAACTAGCAGCAACAAGAGCAACTGCCATGTGAACCAATGAATGCTGATACAACCTGAGGTCTTCACTGACCGCCGTGGTATATTTCTACACCATGGGAATAAATGATCTCAAGTAGACCATGTGAGAAATTGTTTGATTACTGGTCATTGATGTATACCGTTAAAAAATGCGAGACTACTCACCGATAATGATAATGAGCGTCAAGGTACCCAGTACAAACCAACAAGTGCGAATAAATGAGCTGGAGTCAAACACCTGTAAGAATATATCGATGAGGAGACAATGATGGTTTCCCACTGTCGATAGCGAAGGATCTGCCACTAATGACTGCAAACCCCAAGGTACTGCCAACTGGACTCTAGATCTTTTCCCCAGATCAATGAGTTGGAATCGATAGGGAAAGATCCGCTAGAAGGAAGGCGTTAAGGCATCCTTCATCAATCTAGCGCGAGTGTAACCCGTAGGCCAATAATGTGGAAGGAATCAGATGAAAGAGATGTAGTAACCCAACCGAAGTACGTTTTTGGCGTACACAAGATGTGGCTAGCGCACATCAAAAACCCTCTGAACCAACCAATAATAAAAGATGACACAGAGGCGAGGTATCCACCAATAGGGTCAAATGGAAACCAAGGTACTGCACGAATCCCAATGTGTGATAATGTAAGCTGACGTCGAACACAAGGGAAGCCACTTAGTCAAAGATCCATGATATTGATCGATGCTGAGCACAAGGTAACCTATCAATAATGAAAATAGGGCCAAGGTGCCGCTCTAGGCCTATCCTCAGAGCAAGATGTCATGGTCGATAAGGATAAGACCCGCCAGCAAGAAGGCAATGGATATGACTGATGTGATGATAGACATGACACTGACAACCAGGATGGCTGACTGAAAAATGATTCAAGAGACACCGTAGAGAGGCCGACTCAGACTAACTTCCTTTGAACAAAAGCACGACTTAATGTGACTATATGGCAGCATATGATGAATCTGTATAAGTTCGTCATGCAGGAGGCACGAATGAACCCTCCATATGATTGGAAGAGATAACCAATCGGGAGAGAACTGACTCAATAACAAGGTTAAGGCGTACCTAAGTCAAACTAAATCCCACCCACATGGAGGAGACTTTGTTTTGAGTGCTTTGTTCAATGGCGACATGACTGACTCTAACTGCCAATTACAAATGGAAATACTGTCCCGTTCCAGCTCTTTTTGGAATATTTAATTTTTTATCTTTTTCTGTTAAGCTCGAAAAAGAATAAAATAATGCTACGGTATAGTGGAAAGAACGAGTGTCGATGAAACAGATGATCTAGTTCCTGGGAATGGAACATTCCTATGCTCAATGCAGGGAGGCGAAAACTGGTCAATCACACTTAAAGGTGTGTTCCTTCCACGGGTCTAGGTGTGTCAAGCTGCAGAAGTCAAAGGTATGCAAGGTTGATTTTGCAGACGTCATGGTCAAAAGTTGGCTTAAACACGAGTCCAAGTGAAGCCGACTCTAGGCCAAAAGGTGCAAATGGTCAACATGCAATGCAGTAGTACAACTCAACACAAAGGAGCCTCTAGGGTATAATGCCAGAACAAAGCGAAGAAGCTAAGAGGAATGAGTCTTCAACGTATAAGTCATGGCAGGACTACAGAGGACCCCCGAGCCTATTCAAATTGGAGCAGCATGGGCAACAAATGTCACTGAGGTGCTAACTACGATGCCCATGTAAAGAATGGCTCTACCATCGTGTCATGATTTTAAAAATCGGTGAGTGAAGATGGCTTATGAACCATAACACAATGGGATCGACCCTATGGCAGATGTATCGATAGATGGAGGCTAGTATGCATGATGCAACGGAAAAAATAGCTTCTCTAACCTATATGACAGTGAGAAAACGATACCTGCCATGATGGGTCGGTAGTCATGGAACCGTCTCGAAACAGTCGAAAACGTCCAAAATGTCCTGAAAAACAAACCATTCTCGACATTCCAAGCTCCCAAGTTAAAAGTCACATGAGGCCAAACAAAATAAAATTTTGAAAAAATTTTGCATTTTCAAAACTTATAAAAGGTATTTTGGACTCACCATTTTTACCAATTGAGTTGGAGAGAAAAGATTTGGAGCAAAAGGAGCAAACTTCCCATGTGCCAAATTCGACCGTTCAAACTCTTCAAAATCTTCCAAGTAACTCTTATACTTAGCTTGCAATTAATTGTGACTAGTTTTAGGATTTTTCATTGATGTTTCACCGTTGAACTTTTGTTCAAAATTTCACCGCGGCATATACGCGAGTTGGTAATATGAAACCCGCGTACACGCGGGCCCTATACGTGACTGTGTGTACAGTAACCCGCGTATACGTCGTGCGTCAATTTTAATAAAAAACTAACGGTTGAAAGCCAATTTTTTCTCAGGATGCCGATCACATGGCATGAAAGAGAACATGCAGTGGTTGATAACGAAGTTATGAATGATCCTCAAGCCTTGGATGCTTTACAAGGATGCGGCTTTCTCAAATTCTTCAAACTGCCAAACATGAAAGCCAATGTACGACTGCTTGAGATGCTCATTGACTATTGGGATGTCGAGGAGGAAGCCTTCATGATTGATCAGGTGCCACGCAGAGTGGAAGTGGAGGATATATATTTTATCACGGGCCTTTCCCGAAGGGGAGAGGTAGTACAGTCTCAGGGCAGGATGCGAAGTAGCCTCACCATAAAGGACTATGTACAGATATACTGCCCAGGACATCCCAAGAAAGTTGGGAGCTCGATCTCTATTGCACACGTAGCAAGTTTATCGCTAAGGATCATCCTATTCACCATAGCTCGAGTGAATGGATCGTCCTCTCTGCATCAGGCATCACGGCTCACCATGAGCGTGGCAGTTGATTGTCTCACTACTGTGTTTGACTAGTGTACTCCTCTTCTGGCCAGCATGAAGAGCCAACTCACTTCTATTAAGAGGGGACAAACCAAGAACTTTGGCTATGGGACAATCTTGTGCACTTTCTTCTTCGAGAGGATTCCCGCACTTCGCCCCAGGGTAGCAGTTTCCATCAGCACCCCACGCGATCCACGCATGGGCCGGTGGGCTGATCTGATGAAACATCTGGGGGTGGGGAGGTCCCGAGGACTGCTTTCGATGATGACTTCTTCACCTGGTAGGATCAGCAGATCATCGCCGTAGACGACTACCCCTATGCTGGGTTGGACTTCCGAGGAGATCCTGACCTAGCATTACCGCCAAATGCAGCATGGGGCGAGATCAGTAAGGATTTTTGGTTTTATGATTTTTTGGATTTTTCAAATATAATGATGCATTTTGAAAAATATTTTTGATGAGATTCAAATGACTAATATAATTATTATGATCCAGACATTGGGCCAATATGACCAGAAGGACTCCCACGGCACAGACGACGTAGCCGAGGAGCCGAAGAGGCGGCTGCAGAGACAGAACGGATTCTACACAACATCCAGTGACACTTGACGAGATTGAGGTGTCGAGTACCAATGGCTACTATAGAGGACCTTCCGGAGGATATGCAGTGTCATGTGGTTGGGATGCCACATGACTGGGTTCGCACTTTTTGGCGTGTAGCCAACGCGATAGTTACCTACTTGGCCGCTCATCCTGAGCCGGGGCATTAGATATGCTGGACATGATTATAGGCATTTGAGTCCCAATTTTGTATATTTTTGGAAAACATATGTACACTCGAGATACTTTATGATGATATACATACAATTTGACTTTTTGATGCTTTGATTTTATGATGAATGATTGATGTGCCAGTCTAATGCTTGATTAGCGATAGAATCAGCTAACCAATTATGAGATCTTGGAATGTGCAAATAATTAATATAAACAAATGATCTTTGCAACAACCTCACTCTTAAATACTGGCGATATAAACATGGATCCCTTACCCGATAAATGTTATTTAATTGAGACACTATCAATTGAGAATCGAGATACACTACCAACGAGTCGATCCCATAAGAGATTACCTCGGATAGTAAATTAATAACGGTAGCATACTCAGCCATATTATTTGAAGCAGGACCAATGCATACGCCTCTTGATACCATCAATTGACTAGTTGGATAATAGAGTACCCAAGCTGCGGAAGCGAGATTCCGAGTGTGCCGACTAGCACCATTGGCGAACCCAAAATAGACCACCTCATCCATCAACACCTGCAACAGCAGACCAAAAAGTGTTGATATCACAAAACTCTCGATGATATATGTACAAATATACATAATATACAAAGAAGCCATTGCCTAACTCCTACTTAAGCAAAGTACTTCTTTAGGTAGAGCCCATTTCGGGGCTCCGCCAGCTTGTTTCCCTCAAAATCGATTAACTCATACGAGCCTTTTTCTAAAACTCGTTTAATAATGAAAGGACCATACCACATAGGCTTAAACTTGCCTACCCCTAAGGCCTCTTTATCTTGGTCATAGACCAAGACAAGGTCGCCTTCAGAAAAGACTCGAGGACAGACAGATTTATCATACTGCGTTTTGACCATTTTCTTATGGGCCTCATTCATCGTGGCGACATCTCGACGTTGCTCATTGAGATGTTCCAAGTGAAGGAGGCGCTCTTCGAGACTCGAAGTCTCTGGAAGGAGCTCTATAGCTAATTTGAGAGATGGAATTTCACATTCGATTGGAAAGATAGATTCCATCCCGTAAACCAACTGAAAAGGCATAAAACCAGTAGCAGTCTTTATGGAGGTCTGGTATGCCCAAAGAGCCAAATACAACATAACATGCCAATTGGTCCAATTTTTATCGATTGTCCATTGGAGTATCGTCTTAAGAGTTTTATTGACTGCCTCAACCTGTCCATTGGCCTGAGGATAATAAGGAGACGAATGCTCTTGCCAGAAACCTAATTTAAGAGCCAAATCAGATATCAGTTGATTCTGGAAGTGACTGCCATGATCAATGACAATCTCTCTTGGGACACCGAATCTTGAGATAACCTGATTGAAAAGAAACAAAGCTGTCATGTCACTATCATTTTTATAAGTGGGCATGGCCTCGGCCCACTTCATAAACTAGTCTACAACCACGATAATGTACTTGTGATTCGCCGCTGAAGGCAGATTACAAGTTGTAAAATCAATACCCCACTTAGTAAAAGGACCGACGGTGACAACGGGAAAAAGAGGAGTTGGATGAGCACGCATCTTTCGAGTAAAGATCTGACAAGGGTGGCAACGTTTGACTGCTTCCACACAGCCTTTAAAAAGTGAAGGCCAAAAATAGCCAGCACGTAAGATGCGCTGGGATGTAGCAAGCCCTGATAGATGACCACCAAAAGCTCCACTGTGGCAATCATTAAGCATTGAATCTACTTCCTCTGAGGTTAAACAGCGTCGAAGGATTGAATCAACCCCTCAACGGTATAAGGTATCACCAATGATAACATAATTTTTAGCCAGGTGACATAATTTACGACGCTCATCCTTGGAGAAAATAGAGGGAAACTTCGAAGTCTGGAGATAGACAATGATATCTCCATACCAAGGGTCGAGTGAAGAGATGAGGAATAAGTCTTCATCGGGAAAACTTTGCTCATAAAAAGTATCCTCTCCACAAGGCAGCTCAAAAATTAACTCAGCGAAAACCATGGATTTCTTAGACTTGGCTGACAAGAACTCGAGATCAAATTCTTGTAAGATGACTATCCATCTATTATATTTGCCCCCAATCACTCACCTACTGAGGAAAAATTGAAATGGATTAACTGCCGCTAAGACAAAAGTTTTGCGTAGCAAGATATAATGACGGAGCCGTTAGATAGCATGGACAGCTGCCAAGGCCAACTTCTCAACCGGAGAATAGCGAAGTTCATGACCTATTAAGCCCCGGCTCAAATAATAAATCACGTGCTCAGTGAGAGCATCTTCTTCCTGAACCAGAACCATACCAATGGTTGATTCTGCTGCAGTGAGATATAAAAGGAAGTCTCTGCCATTATCCGGTGGACTCAAAAGTGGTGTAGAGACTAGTGCTTTTTTCAAAGCATCAAACGATCATTGCGCAAAGTTGTCCCATACAAATGGAACTCCTTTCCGTAACAACCGCATGAACCCTTTAGTGATCTCGACATAGTTTGCTATAAACTGCCTTAAGAAATTACCCTTCCCTTGAAGACTCTAAAGTTGACGAATTGAGGACGGGGGAGGCAACCGAACTATTGCCTCAACCTTGAAGGGATCAACCCGAATCCCTTCATTTGACACAATGAACCCTAACAACTGACCGGACGTAACCGCGAAAATGCACTTGTTGGGATTCAACCAGATTTTATAAAAATGACATCGCTCGAAGACCATTCGAAGGTGGCTAGGGTGATCAGTTCTCTTTCAAGAACAAGCAGCGGGATCATCTAAGCACGCTTCGATGACATGCTTGATGTTGTGGAAAGCATATGACATGGCCCGCTGAAAGGTAGCTCCAGCATTTTTAAGACCAAAAGGCATCTTTCTATATGCAAAGGTACCCCAGGGACATATAAAGGCTATCTTATGTTGGTCTTCAGGACAGATAGAAATTTGATTATAACCAGAGAATCCATCCATGAAGGAAAAAATCTCGTTACCCACACACTCGTCAATAATCTAATCAATGAATGGCGTGGGGTAATTATCTTTGGGACAAGCCTTATTTAAGTCCCTAAAATAGATGCATACTCAGATTGTTCCTTGCTTCTTCTCTACAGGGACTGGATTAGAAACCCAATCGGTAAGAGGAACAGGGTATATAAAACCTGCCTTTAGCAGCTTCTCCACTTCCACTTTGATAGCTGTTGCTTTCCTAGGGTTGACCGGCCAAAGCCTTTGACGAACTAGTTTGGCATTTTCATACGTCTTGATCTCATGTTGAACTATAGATGGGTCAATGACAGGCATTTCCTCATAAGACCAAGCAAATACATCCTGAAATTCTTTAAAATGGTTGGTGTAATTTTGAATTTCTTCAGGGGAACACTCAATTCCGATGAAGGGATTCTTGATCGTGTTAGGGTCCCTAGAGATGTTTATAGGTGTTGTTTTTGAAATCACCAACATATTACCTTCGACATGAACGTGTGTTGGAGCCAAAGGGTTTGACACCGTACAAACATCACTAGAACAGAGCTCGGAGAATCTATATTCTACCTCCTGCAATGGAGGAAGAAAGTATGAACGATGGTGTAAATCTTCCCAAGGTTGATCTATACCCATCATTGCTTCAAGAATTACTTCTTTCGATGGTAAAACTGAATCTAAGTAGTCCAAAGCAGAGGTAGAATCAAGGCTCCAAGCTGGAGCCACATTGCCATCTAACTCCTCTTCGGAAAAAGGAGTAGAATGGTCATCTGCAGAGTTCACGATAGACTAATATCTAAGATCAGCTGCAGATATAGGAAATGCCATTCCATTCTCTTGTCCTTCAACTAACGTGGTCGTAGGTGAAGGTAAGGTCCAAGGGTCTGAAAAATAACGAGTTCGAAAGAACCCATCTCGAGAAAACTCCTTAGATGACGAAATGGCATTGATTTTAGCGATAGGAGAGGGAAACTCAAAAGTACCCATCAACGAGGAATACATCCCTACTCCTAGATTCTTAGTAGGCGAGAGAGGGTTATCCACTAAGGGAACAGTAGATTCGGAGCTTGCTTGAGGATCAATTAGAAAATAATCCAATTGATCAACCTTTACGATTTTCCCCTCATGAGGAAAGCAAATGATATGGAACAGAGTCGAAACAACGATGTCTATTTCGTATACCCAGTTCCTTCCTAGGAGGAGATTATAGTCTAGGTTAGCATCTACGACTTCTACTTCAATATTAACAACATTCCCCCCAACACATATAGGAAAGGCCGGGATAATCCCATGCGGCTTATGAGAATGGCCATCGAATGCAGTCAAGACAGTAGGTGAAGGAACGGCCGAAGGTGATCCAATAACCTTCCAACATGACATTGACATGATGCACATGGAAGCCCCTTCATCAATAACGGTTCAAAAAAGTTAATTTTATGGTATGTAGACTTTATTTGAAAATCCATGTGATGAGGGAGTCACTTTTTGACATTTAACATGTCAAAAGTGAGCACTAAAGAATTATTTGGATCGACTGCCCCAATCGCGGAAGGTAAAGCACTTTTCTAAGTAGGACACGACTGGAGAACCTCTAAAGCGGACATGGCATATGGAATCTGAGCCAGATCCTCCACAATGGAGTAATTCTAGGCGGCCCTAGCATTAGGATTAATCATCACGCGTTTAGCGGAACCTTTCGGTATATGTCGTATAGTCTCGACAAGGGGTCGCTCAATATGAAGGTGAGTACTTCCGGGAACAGCCTTATCCTTGGAAGTTTTGGCTTCACTATAATCATGTGACCGAGTAGCCACATGGACATTAGAACCCATCATGAAAACATTTGATGATTTTTCCCCTTCCTGGTCGCCCCCTGCAGAGGTTCCAGGGTTTGAACTTGTGCCAGCAAGAAGTTGCTTCCCTTAGGGAAAAGGGTTGGTTAACACAGCTTGGGAACTAAAAGTCCCTTGTAGCCCTAACAAGCGTTGAGCATCTTCAAACTTGGGGCAAAGATGAGTAAAATGGTCTCCACTGCATAACTTGCATGGAAACTTAACTTTCTTTTTCAACTCATTTCTACCTTCGCCAGCATTATTGATGGATTTGTTTGCATCAGGCTTCCCATCCTAGTTCTTTTTCCTACCTCATCCTTTCTTTTTCCCATTGTAATTTTGACTTCCTTTGGGGTTATCAGATTGGACAACATTAATCGAAGAAGTTTGGGAAGCAGAAGGGTTAGACGATGTGACTTGGTTGTTAGAAGCAGTTTGTAAAGACAACTGCTGCAATTGATTCAACAAGTTCACAGTATTTGTGTCTACTGACCCAACAATACCATCCGCGTGGGGACCTGGCTTCGGCTTAGCTACATCAACCTTAGACCTAGGAGCATCTAGCAAGTATTTTTGTAGGATCCCAGACTGAGAGTAGATTAATTCTAATTGTTGGGCCCTAAAAACGGCTTGCTCCTCAGAATAGACCCCAGACATGGAGACATCCTTGGAGATCTCAGGTATCAAAGACTTCAAGAACCACTCGAGACGGTACTCTAGAGGGATTTCGGCTTTAATGAGCCTATTTCTCGGTCTCCATTCTTGAATGTGATCAGAAATGTGAGTTTCCCTATCATGATGAAAAGTGGCCAGTAGTTCGGTTCCGGCATCATATAGGACAGGAAACTGAAAATGGTTCAAGAAAATATTGGCTAAGTCAGCAAATGATGTAAAGATGCCCCCAG
The DNA here is from genome assembly GCA_000404065.3 of Pinus taeda. Lineage (NCBI taxonomy): Eukaryota > Viridiplantae > Streptophyta > Pinopsida > Pinales > Pinaceae > Pinus > Pinus taeda. The sequence goes on from APFE030653319.1 coordinate 27,656, forward strand.
GCAACTCTATATACCACTTGGCCGCGTTATCAGTCAAGGTGCATTGAAATAATCTCAACCTAACCGAGTCATCGATCAAGGAGTTTGATGAGCACCATAAGTGGAACGTGGTTACGTGGTCACCGAGATCCTCACCACTCTTCCCTTCGAATTTTGGAATATCCGAAGGGAGTTTAGTTGGGACCAGAGGCCAGGCCAGATTATACTTGACTGGGTCGTTAGTTAACTTAGTGAGGTCTAGCAAGTTCAACGTTGCCAAAAACGGAAGTCTAGGAGGAGCTTGGGGATTCCACCCTGACTAGGCGGCACTCCCGAAGCTCAGAAAAGATTGGCCTGGATTTTGAAAGGCACCAGGCTGCCCGAAGTAACCAGTAGAACCCGCTGAGCCAAAAGGCAAGCCTTGTGACCCAGCAACACTCGGAGTTTGACCAACTCCAGTCGTATATGCACCATACCCAACAAAGTTTCCTCCTAAAGGATTGTAAGGAGTTGACAACCCCTGATATGGATTCCAAGCCAAAGCTAGGGGAGGAATACTTTGGAATGAACTAACCGTAGTATATGGCCTATTCCCATATTTGTCGAAGAATGGATTCCCAGTTCCAGCACTACTAAGCCCAGGGTTATTCCAACCTTGGAAAGGATTGTTGCTTTGTCCTATCGAAGAAAAAGGCATAGATCCTATCGTAGGGTTAGAATGAGGTATATGACCACTTCCTAATGGAAAACCTTGGAATGAAGCTGACCCACTCATCATGGACGTGGCGGCCCCGAACAGAGCTGAAGGAATGCCCTGTGAATGGGCGCCAAATGGGAAGTATCCAGAACCAAAAGAATTGGTTTGGGAATTTCCATTCGTGGATGGAATGGATGTAGACCCAATAAAAGAAGTGCTAGCAAAATATCCGAATAAAGAGACGGAGGGGATGGAAATAGTTCCACCCCCTTGTACAAATATGGGAGTCTGTACAGTGGTAGCACTTGTAGAAGCCAT
>APFE030653319.1:29323-68979 GCA_000404065.3 Pinus taeda
CGACTTTGAATTTCTTGTTTAAGATCTAACTAACGACTCAAAAAATTTAAAGGTAGGCCAACTAAGAGCACAGAGCACACACTATAAAGTCCCTAAAGATACAGCCAGTCAAACAACTTCCAATTATTTCCGCTCCGGGTGATTAGGACTGGACACCAAAATACAAGAAAGTGAAAAATAAGGGGCCTTCTGAAGATAGTCTCGGATGATGAGGGCCCAAGCCTATCAGCGAAGGTATCAGAGGAAGTTATGCTGACCTCCTAACAATAGTCTGCTCCGATGCAAGCCCCCAAGCTTCGCAAGGGTTCCCTCCAGTAGTGATGTTGAGAGTGATACAATGTCGACCTCAGGTGCCACGGGACTCCCCTCCGTAGCCACCTATGTAGTTCCCTAGGAGAAGCAACTATGGATACCAACTCGTCGCAGAAGCCAGGCAGAACAGTCGTGAGGTAAGACAGGGTATCTCTATTCCCTATCTTCACAGACCCTCCTACTTAACTCCCAGATCTAGAGCTTTCCTGGTCTTCCTAACGCTATTGGATTTTCTCTCGTTAATCAGACTCCTATGTTTGACGTTTAATATGGCCTTGGAGAGTTAACTCTCAACTCGCCTAATCCAAGGCCCTAAAATCCTAAAACTTGTTGGTGTATTTAACTTAAAAGAAAAATTTCTAGTGAATTTTAGTTAACGCTTGATTTTAAGGGCTGTTTTTTAAGTCAAGGGATGACGGAAGTGAAACAAGTGGTGTTTTTTCGACGCAAAAGAAATTAATAAAACCTAACTATATGCATGTGCACTTTGTCATTTTTTTTCGATGAAGAGTAATTTCTACAGGATTCGAAAGGAAACTTCTAATGAAATAAACTTTTCTTTTCTTTTCTTTAATTCACACTTCATACTCAAAAGTTAACAAAACTATTTATTCCTAAAGAGATGCAAATCTATCCTAATGCAACAACCAAATGCTTGATGCAAGATTGAAAATTACTCTAAAAACAAGAAATGAAAGTTGCTTTGCTTATCGAATTTTCTTTTGCCACTTACAATATCTAGATGGAATATGAGATGTTCCCATTCATTTCGTCTAAATACTAAAAACAAAACTCAAGATAAACATAAAGCACTTTCACTCACCAAAAGGAAACCAAATGAAAAGCAAGTTCAATAAAGAAAAACAAAACTTTTCAAAAAGTTCTCTTCAAAGTAGCAACAAGAAAGCCTTTTTGAAAATTCTCTCAACAAGAACTGAAACTTTGCGATTGAAACAATAAGCAAGAAAGACTTTTGCAAGTTGACACCAGACAATGAATGAAAACTTGACAAAAACAAATGTGTTTAAAGAGGCTTTTTAACAACCAAAAGTAGCAATGAAAGCTTTGGTAACAAGGACCAAAAAAGATCAAAAAGAAAATTTCAAGAAAGCATCAATTGACGACATTGACGAAATCAAGAAGTAAATGGTCATGAAAATGATTTTGTCGAGCAAACAAAAAGCCACCAAAAGAAAAATTCAACACAAAGATTGATAACAATCTTTCTTCTCTGATAAATCAGATCAGCCAAGATTCCTATCAAGAAATCTTGCGTTCTTTTAGCAAAAAGATGATGACGTTTGCAAACAAAAAACAAGACCAAAACTCCTTATAATCAGAGAGAAATCAGAGTAAGACGCTTGCTATAACAAAGACAACTGATACTGGCAAAAATGACTGTTTCAAACTGACTCAAAACACCAGACAAACTTCAGAGACACAAAAATTTATAAATCTTCAAAGTTGCAAGATATACGCGACTGTACTTAGTGCAGATTGCGTGTATACGCGACTGTGCCTAAGGAAACCTGCGTATACGTAGGTTTACTTCAGGAAACAAGTGTTTATACGCTTCTGTAACTAAGGAAAACTACGTATATATAATATTTCAAGAAAAATAAAAAACAAACTGAAGAAACTGGCAAAACTCAGAAGTCAAGAACAGACCAGACAGTAACAGAAACCAACAAGCAATTAAGCCCTGATTGGCTTGACAAACACCCAAACTAGGAACAACAAGAGTGTTGTCCCCAGTGGAGTTGCCAATTCTGTTGAGGGATTTTCTCCCCTAGGGCTTTTGGGTGGAAACCCTAGCAGACTGAAAGTTGTCTAAACAAAGAAGCACGCATTGACATAGCCACTACACTATAATAAGCAAATTCTAAAGTATGAAGGACGTACCTCAGGTCCTACGTTCGAGAAGTTCCTCAAGGGTCCAGACCCTTCTTCACATCACTTTTGCTCCTTTGTCCTACAAACAAACAATTCCAAAGAATGCAGCAGTATATGGAAAAAGATTTATACAAAAATCATCTTTATGTTATAAAAGAAGGAAGTTAGTTATGAACTTTAAACAACCGTTCATACATGAAATTCAAACATGAGCATCATAAACATAAGGAAGAAGCATATCGGGAATCAAGACGTGTTTCTTTATTATAGACAAATAGAATGTACAAAAGGAGTAATATCACCTAAGTAACCTTTCGCAGGCTCCAAGCAAAGCTTCCTTCCGGATCCATCTAGCCTCAAGCCTCTAGCATATCTCCTTCCAAGACTCACTCCATGATGCCATAACTAGTGTATGAACATCAAATCACAAGGAAACAAGGGTTTCCTGTACAAATTGGGGAAGTGCAGAAGGCATAAGGGTCTTTAGACCTGGTCGGGGGAAAATCTCAGTATAATAACCTTTCTCTCTCTTCTCTCCTCCCTTAGGTCTTCCCTTTGATGTCTTTTTATACCAATCCCAAAGTATTTTTTTAGTTAGGAATTGGTTGGGAACAGTTGGGCCACAGGCACTAACAGGTGATCAGTAGGTAAAACCCGCGATCTCCGCCCGAAAATAAGGAGTTTTATATTTTTTTAAGTGTTTTAATACATATACGCGGGTTGAGTATATGCGAACCCGCGTATACACACGTTTAACTCAGGGCAATGTCGCGTATAGGGAATAAAACACTTTTTTAAATTTGGGACCAGGTCTGGAAGGAGGGGTTGCCCTAGGCCATGAGTGCAGCATCAAATACCATAATAGTGAGATTTGTAGCTATAACAGTCTACTAGCCTAAATGCACCCAATTAATTGAAGAAAATATGGTAGGATAAGTAACGGGTAGGTAGAAGAAAGGCTGCAAAAATAAAAATTTGATTGAAGCATAAGCACATTTATCATGCTTAATCTAGTGTTTCAGTGTGTAGGAGAAGTCATGAGAGTGAAAGGATGTTCACAAGTTGATTTGATTAACTTCCCCTCATTTCATTTCATCTCCCACTACATACTTACTAATTTCCCCATTATCCCATCATTTCTTGTTAAAATGCCCTTTTCCCTTCCTTTTCACCTTTTCCCTTTCGTATCACACATTTTCCTAGCAAATTACCCTCTAAAAGTCATTTCCCACCCAAAAACCCTTTTTCCTAGTGTGAAACCCATTCCCCTTTGAAAAACACATTGTCCCCTTGTAATTTCCCTAGAAACACATAAATACCCATTATCCTAAGTTTTATTCCCCCCTCTGCTTTATTTAAAATTAACTCCACCATTCACATTTTTCCAGACAAAATGCCTAACAACCCATAAACCCCCTTTCAGCCTAAGTGTTGTTTGCCCCTGCTTTATAAAGATAACTCTGCCAATGTACCTGTTTAACTTATATCGCTATGTTTTAACCCTGATGCCACTTTATTAAACCCATCGCATTGTACTTTTAACCCACACTTTATTCATTAGATAATTACAAATCATTTGTAATTAAACCCCTAGACCTCGATAATCTTTGCGCCTATGCCCTCCGTTCAACTTCACCACATGATAGCCATTAGATCTTTCACTCCCAGATCTAACAACATGCATCCATATCACGCGCTCTCGATCTACAACCTTTACCTACCCGAAAACACACAAGATTCTTGGTTTTTCTCAGGCCCATTAAGGTTACATGGCAGCTCTACATTAACTCACGTGTCCTCAAGAAAATACCACCCCATGACCAAAAGAGCTACGATGAGAAATGAAACCGCCTCCCCGCAAAGCTCAAAACCATCACTGTTCAATTATCAGTTTCCGCGCCAATTTTTAAAAAGTTAACCATTTCCAGTTTAAATGCCAAAACCCTCATTTTCGCTATTTTTACCCGTTTACACAGTGACACCCGCATAACCCTTCTTGTGCCACCCTGAGCCTCTGCAACCCATTTTGACCTATGATTATCGTCCAAACACTACCAAGACTTCGTCCACAGACCTCTCAGCTGAAATAAAACCATTATCACCTCCCTGTCCTCCCATGTTCTTCTTAACAATTGTTGTATTTTGCAAGTGATCATTAAAACCTATTTGTTCCAGATTCACAAGGAAATCCATTCAAAAGCCTTTATTCAGAAGAAAAAGACATTTATTACAAAGTAGAAGGAAACAATTTACAAAGGCAATAAATGATCAAACAAAGAAGAAATCCTTCACACAAAGATAGTAAATGTTAAACAGAGGAGGCAAATAAAGACATACAGTTAAAAAATAAACAAATTAAATATATAGAAATATGATCAATATCCAACTACCTGATACTGAGACATGTAAAAACTAAATGATTTGTTGTTGAAATACAGAGTAAAAACTTGAAATGTACAGTAAAAGTAAAAAGCACAGCAAACGTTATTGATAGGTCAACAAGGTCAAAGAGTATCAAATGAAAGGTCATAAGTAAATATGACATCTACCGTGAAGACCAAACAGCCAAGCATCTTAAAGGGCAAAAGATCAAAAACCGAAGCTAGTAGAACCTAAATAACAGGGACAACAAGCAGCAGTTCAATAGTTGTCTCTATCTTCTTCCATGAAGATATTTCCTTTTCCTTGAATAAATCTACTTTGTAAAAACAATTTAGGATATTTTCTTAGTTCTACTGTTGTATAAATAACTCTCCTTACGAGTTATTATGGGTTGACCATTGAAGAAGGGTTGCACTCTTCAAGGAAGGTTGCACCTTGATGAAGCATTTGTAAACATTTGATGTACTTAGCTTTTCTAGACCCTTAATACAAAGCAAAGGATTCTGAATTTAGTTTTACATAGTTTGTGTTTCTTGTAAGTTTTTCCAGTATTACACATTATATTTTTCTTCATATTCTTATGTCTTACAGAGATAACTAGGTAGGAATAATTGTGTTTCAATCTATTCCTATAAGCTTCTAAAGTCATAATCTATAAAGAGAATGGATTAATGGGTTTTCTGCTTAATTAATTCCCTCTGAATAAATAAATCATCAACATGTTGTTGTAAGCATAAGCATATTCTCTTGAACCTTCTAAATATCGGTAAGAGGTTTTCATACTTATGATTATCTAATTTTTAGTCTAAAAACTGTGATAATCATATTATTTTTTGTTTCTTCTCACCACTATTCAAGCTATTTCACTGTGTGAAATTTTATACCAGTCCTTTGTTTTGGTATTAATATTATTCAAAAGGTTAAGCATTACAGTGTTACATTTGTTTCATTTCATTTGTCCTCCAAATTAAAACAAAACCCCAAAACAATTATCTTAGATGCTCTGGCTTAATAGTTGACCATTATCAACTCAGAGGTACAACATCAATTTGGCGCCATTGTCAGGGATTCAAATTCCATTAAGTTTTCATAGGGAAATGATACTCATTCTATTCCTTTAAGGTGACTAAAGGTCTAGAAAGGTTAAAATATTTCACCTGGTGACTCCAATAGCCCAAACTGGCACCTTTTAAGCACACTAGATCTCATTCAGAATCTGACTTAGTTAATCCTTTGTTAGATCCTGGAAAACTTCTGAGAAAAGCTAGTTCTAAAAGGAGGTATCAACCATCTTCTTCTTCTTCTTCAACCTTGTAGTCTGAAGAGTTAGTATCATTTGATCCTTTTAGTAATATTCCATCTGATCCTAATTTGACGCAGTTACCTCCTAGGGCTTCTAAACTATTAGATAGGGGAGTTTATTTAGATTCATCTTTCCTCATTCATTCTTTTGAAACACATCCAAAAGCCCCACTACCACCAGGATCACCTAAAATTGAGTCTAACTTGGGTATTCATTTACCTGAATACAAACCCACATATTTCATATCCTTTACCACTTATTCATTTCCTTCCACTTCTGAATGACCTAAAGCTTCTACTTTGGAACTACCTGAGGATACCATATCTCTATATTCAAACCCACTCTTTGAAACAAAAGAGGATATTCATTCACAGGTCCAAAAGTTAGTTCTTAAGACTCCTTTAAAGTTATTCAAGAGATCCCCTCCTTCTGCGCCTAAAACCCCCTCAATCACCTTATTCTACATCTTTTTCATCTTCCTTTTATTCATCTTCTTCTTCATCATCCATACAAACACCTCATACACCACCTTCTACTATGGAATTCTAACCTATTGTATAGGCTAGATATGCAACTTTAGTCTTACCTACTATCCTTGATGCATTCTCAACTGGATACTTGAAACACCTTCCTAGGTATAATTGATAAACTAGTTCCACATCTAAGGACCATCTTCAAGCTTTTTTAGACTTTGTAGACAACATGAATATTAAACAAGAAAATGTTTACATGAGATTTTTTGTACAGTGATCCAGGTAGATCTTCTGATATAATGGCATGGAAAAGCTCCAAATTCAAAGTGGCAGAAAAGTAATTACTTGATATCAAATCGAAGTGCTCATCACCCTAATCCCAATGGTGCAAATGACACTCAAATCAGAGTTTGGATGATGAAGTTGTGGCAGAAAGAGTTTTCCTTAGTTCCTTTGAAAATGAGGCATTTTCTCTTAAAAATATCTTTAAGCCATTAAAAGGAAAAATCGCAATCGGAGGGTCCAAAGGGGCAAACTTAAGTAGTAGCATCAAAACCCGCGATCAATGATCACTGATTAATCAGAGTGAGGGGCAAGCGGTTAGCGATTGTGATCGAGATGTAAGACCCCCAATTAGTGATTGTGATCAATGATTGGATCGGCGGGAGTGATCGAATCAGTGGGAGCGATCGGATCAGCAGGATAGGCATTAGCGATCAAAAAAACCAAAGACCATGACCCTGGGCCATTGCATATACTAATGCAATCAGTCGATGCCGATATTGGCGATTGGCGATTGGCAGTTGGCAAATTCCCCACTGACAGGACTATGGAACCAGCGATGTACCAATTGCGATATAGGGATCAAACCCAATGGGTCTATAAGCCTAATTTAAGGAGATTTGATGTATGAAACTTTGGTTTTCTTAGTGTCTTCTATGCGTTATCCATTTAACCAAAAAACGGCCAATTTTGGGATTTTTGTGAGGGAACGGCAGATTCATCGTGCCCAATTGATCACCCATTGGAACAACCTCCTATTCTAATCAGACAACCCTCGATTTAAGTGCACCTGTAATGAATTTAGGACTATAAATCCCAAGGCACGTAGTAGTGTACGGGAGAGGGGATTTTTAGCACATAGTTCGAGGCAACAGCTTATAGGAATGCCGATTGATTAGTTTGTCTGAATTGGGCGAATTTTATATGGTTTTTCCCCCTCTCAACACCATGGATGAAGTGGTGTTGTCCATTTCTCCATCTAAGGTCTCCATTTCATATCCATTGTCCAGAATGGAGGTATAATCCTCTTTTGATGTATTGATGATTGCATTCTCTTCTTTAATGGTGAAATTAATGTAGAAAAGCTTAATAATTGGTCTACTGCAAGATTCAGCAGATCGTGTAGGATGAGGCAAGGATTCAACTGGCCTCTCTATAGCTAAGCAGCACTACTCTCGTTTGGTGGTAGAGAAAATCGCAGAGTAGTAAGAATGTGGGTAAACTCTTTTCCTCATGGCCTGATTTTTTTTATGCATTAAAGGAACAATTTTATCCTTTACGATATAAGAAAAAAGCTTTAGTGAATTGGCAGTATTTAAGAAAAGGTAGAGGTCAGGATGTTCAGATTTTTACAGAGGATTTTAGAAAGTAAGCACTGAATTTGGGTATTGCACTTGATACACCTGAAGTTGTAACTAAGTATATTGGCTCATTGCATAGCTATATTAGGCATTCATTGTTGTTGTTTGAACCAACCACTCTTAACTCAGCTAGTGTGAAGGCAATTCATATTGAGAACAGGGGAAAAAATAAAAGAGATGATCATTCCAGAAAACCACCATTCAAACCTCCCAATGGAAAATCCAAAGCAAAATGGAAAGGAAAGGAGAAGAAGATGGCAATAGCCAAAGAAGGAGAACTGTTGTATTGCAATAATTGGAAAAAGGAAGGCCACAATGATGAGCACTATTGGAAACAACACCCAAAAAAGTGTCCAAAGGAGTATGGGGGAATGGGGAAGCAGAAGACAGTGGCAATGGCATAGCAAGACCTTGGTTCGGATTCTGGAGATGAAGCATTGATCACAACAGTGGGAAAAAAAGGTACTCTTACACCTCATGTTAATTCTAAATCGTATGAAGGCACTAGCTCTGTAAATGAGTCCCTTCCTAATGATAAAAAGAGGATTGGACTATTTCATATCAGAGTTGTTTTAAATCATAGTAATGTTGGAAATTTGTTTCATATTGGATCCCAAGTAAACGTAATCGCAAAATCCTTGGTAAAGAAACTCAGCTTAGAAACAAAACCACATCCAAAACCTTACCCACTTGGATGGATACATGATAAAGCAAAATTGAATGTAACCAAGCATTGTAAAGTCAAACTTGTAATTGCTTCTAAGTTATTGGATGAAGTAGAATTGGATGTGATCCCATTGTATATCTGTGGCATGGTGTTAGGGAGTCCATATCTGTATGATAGAAAGGTAGTCTTTTTCCGTCATAAAAAAAAAATACCAAATCAAAAAATATGGGGTAGAATATATAATAAGGGCTCATAAGACTAAAATCAATGCCGAACTTGTAAGTGTTGGACAAATGAAAATACTGGTGAATTTTGTTAAGGGTTTCATGCTTATGGTTGTAATGGAAAAAGAGGCAGAATTAGCTTATGCTTTCCAGGGCCGCGGTTAGGAACATAAATAGGAAATTTATGAATTAATTTCTAATTATGATGAGTTGTTTCAGAAACTAAAGGGATTACCTCCAAAGAGGGAAATACAACACAAGATCCATTTGTAGCACGATGCTCCTTTGCCAAATATTGGCATGTACAAGATGTCGACCATTGAGATGGAGGAAATCAAGAAACAGGTGCAGGAATTGCTGGACCAAGGAGTCATCAAGCTGAGCACTTCTCTGTGTGGTTCATTGATTGTCCTAGTGCCAAAGAAAGATGGCACATCGAGGATGTGTGTGGATTACCGTGCATAAAAAAAAATTACGGTTAAAAATCGCTAGCCTCTTCCACACATTGATGACTTATTAGATCAATTAAAGAATGTTGTTTATTTCACAAAATTGGATTTGCGAAGTGGTTATCACGATGTCCGAATTGCAGCGCAGGATGTGTGGAAAACTACCTTCAAGACCAAATAGGGGTTGTTCGAATGGATGGTGGTGCCTTTTAGGCTTTACAACACTCCAACAACTTTTATGAGCATCATGAATGATCTCTTTTGGCCTTTCATTGATGAATTTTTTCTTGTATATTTATATGATATACTTGTCATTTGTAAGAGTTGGGTTGAACATGTGTGTCATGTGAAGAAAGTGCTTGGTATTGAAAAAAGAAAAACTCTTTGTAAATTTGTCAAAGTGTGAGTTCGGGAAAACCTCTTTGGGTTATCCAGGTCATATTGTTGGTCATGGTCAGTTAAATATTGATCCCTCTAAAGTTGAAGCAATTGTAAATTGGCCTAAGCCTACTAGTGAAATTGAGGTCCATAAATTTTTAGGTGCAGTCCAGTATTGGAGGAGATTTATTGCTAATTTCTCTGTTATTGCAGCACCTCTGCACAGATTGACAAGTGGGAAATAGGTTTTCCAATGGGGAGGAAGACAACAAAATTCCTTCGAAACATTGAAGGAACATATCAGCACCACACCAGTCTTAGCCTTACCAGATCTCCAACAACCATTTGAGATCAAAATCAATGCCAGCGGTTATGCCATGGGAGCTGTACTGATGCAACAAAAGAAGTTGATTTGTTACCATTCTGAGAATTTTTCTCAAGCTGTGATAAACTATCCCACTTAGGACAAGGAGCTTTATGCCTTGGTGCAGAGTGTGAAAAAGTGGAAACATTACCTGATCGGCAAGGAGACCATCATCCATATGGATCATCAGCCCTTGCAGTACCTTCATTCATAAACCAAGTTGCAGCAATCTCGTCATTTCAAGTCAATGGGTTTTCTTCAACTGTTTCATCTGGTTATAAAGTATAAGAAGGACACTAGCAATAAAGTAGCCGATATGCTATCTCTCCCTCCTATTTCTGCTTCTATTATTTTGTATAATGCTTTGTTGTCTTTTGAAAGTTATGCTGAACAATATGCTAATGATGATGAATTTATAGAGATTTATGCAAAAATAACCCATGGTTCATAGGTGGACAACTATCATTTGCAAGGGAAACTATTGTATCAACTTGGTAAATTGTGTATTCCCACAGGGGAAAGGGTACATGTAATTCAAGAGGCCCACACCTCTCTTGTGTCTGGAAACATTGGTGTCAAAAAGACTTTATGTCATGTACAAAGACTTTGTTTTTGGCCTCATATGAAAAACATTGTGACTCACTATGTAAAGGGTTGTGTGATGTGTTTTGTTTCAAAGCCCTCTAATAGAAAACTCGGGCTGTACACACCACTCCCTATTCTGATTCATCCATGGGAAAGTGTATCAATGGACTTTGTAGGAGGTTTGCATTTTTCTAGGAAGAGTCACGACTATTTGTATGTTGTTGTTGACCGTTTTAGCAAGATGTGTATTCTTATGCCTTGTAAAAAGCATATTAACGCAGAGTAGACTGCTTCTCTTTTCTTTCTGCATGTTTGGGTCCATTTTGGATTACCCACATCTATTATGCTAGTTCGAGACTCTTGCTTTCTTGTAGAATTTTGGACCAGTTTCTGGAATATGATGGACACCAAATTGAAAAGAAACATGGCATTTCATCTACAAACTAACAGATAGACAAAAGTTTTAAATAGTACTGTGGTACACTTGTTACGAGGCTATTGTGGGAAACATCCCAAGTTGTGGGATGAGAATCTCCCATATGTATAGCATTCCTACAACTGAGCAGTGCATTCATCTCTGCAGTGTTCACCATTTGAGACATGCTTTGGTTACCTGCCAAAGGATGCTTTTGATATGGTATTTGGAAAGGAAGATGGCTCTGGTGGACATAATGATAGGTACAAATCTCAATAGTTCATTCAGCGAATCCAGCTGATTCACCAAGCAATACTAGAGTAGTTGGAGAAAAGTCAATCTTGTTACAAGGCTCAACATGACAAACACTAAGTCAACTACTAATTCCAAGTGGGCGACAAAGTGTGGTTCCACATTATCAAGGACAAGATGAAGGTAGAACGAAAGAAGTTGAGACCAATCCGGTATGGTCCATTCACAATATTGGAGAAGATTGGAAACAATGCCTTTTGTCTTGATTTGTCGATTTATATGCAGATGTACTTAGTAGTGAATGTAGAGAAGTTAAAGATGTATGAGCCACCATTGATCATGTACATAGATGAGGTGGGCATAATTCCTATAGTTGATGATTTTGCACCATGATATCTCGATGAGTTACTAGAAGACATCATCCTTGACAAAAGGACCAGGACTTCACAGCGAGGAGATGTGGAATACCTTCGAGTGGGTTTTAAGGGAATTCACCCCATCAAGAAAAAATGCCTGGAGAAAGAAAAGGTGAGGGAAAATTTCCCTCACTTTCCAATTGACTAATGAAAGCTTTTGGTGGTCTACAAGCTCTTCAATGGGGAGGATTGGTCTAGATGGATCTTCTGATACAATGGCATGGAAAAGCTCCAAATTCAAAGTGGCAAGAAAATAAGTATCTTAACATCAGATCGAAGTGCTCATCACCCTGATCCCAACGGTATGAACGACACTCCAATCTGAGTCCGGATGATGAAGTTGTGGCAGAAAGAGCTTGTCTTAGTTCCATTGAAAATGAGGCATTTTCTCTTAAAAATGGCTTTAAGCCTTTAAAATGAAAAATCACAATCGGAAGGTCCAAAGGGGTATACTTAAGGAGTAGCAGTGGAACCCATGATCAATGATCTCTGATTAATCAAATTCGGGGGCAAGCAGTTAGCGATTTTGATCAGGATGCAGGACCCGCAATTAGCGATTACAATTGATGATCGAATCGACAGGAGTGGTCGGATCAGCAGGAGTGATTAGATCAGTCGGAGCAATCAAATCGGAGAGATCGGCATTGGCAATCATAAGAACCAAAGGCCAGGACCTTGGGTCATTACATGTGCTAATGCAATCGACGATCATCAATCAACAAATCCCTCGCTAACAGGACTGAGGAACCAGCGATGTGCTGATTGCGATATAGGGATTGGATGCGATGGGTCTATAAGCTTGATTTAAGGAAATTTGAAGTTTGGGACTTTGGTTTTGTTAGTGTTTTCTATGCGTTATCTAGTTAACTAGAAAAAGGGCCAATTTCAGGGTTTCTGTGAGGAAAGGGCAGATTCGTTGCACCCAATTGATCACGTGTTCGAACAACCTCCTATTCTAATCGGACAACCCCTGATTTAAGTGTGCCTGTAACAAATACATGGTTATAAAACCCAAGGCATGTAGCAATGTATGAGAGAGGGGATTTTTAGCACACAGTTCAAGGCACCAGCTTGTAGGAGGGCCGATTGATCATTTTGTCTGAATTAGGCAAATTTTGTAAGGTTTTTTGCCCCTCTCAATGCCACGAATGTAGTGGTGCTATCCATTTCTCCATGTGAGGTCTCCATTTCATAGCCATTATCTAGAATAGAGGTATAATCCTCTTTTGATGTACTGACGATTGTATTCTCTTCTTTTCATGCCATTTAATATAAGAAGGCCTCCCCATTGATTGAGCGGTGCTCGGAGACATAGTCCGAGTTGGACGAACTCTGTTATCAAGTCTTAGTGTCTTCTTGTCATGCTTTTATGTGTTACTTCTTCTTTCTTGTGTGCACATTAAATTTCCATGTTAATCTGCAATTCTTACATGTGATTCTTTTCATACATCTATAAGCGAAAGATCCCTATATCATATAGTCACTTGAAGCAAATGTAAGAATTTGGTTTAGGGAGTTGAATATAAATTCGATTAGAAATTTGGGAGAGCTTACAAACATATTTAAAAACCAATGGGGTGTAAGGAAAGATATTCTTTACTTTCTAACTGAGTTTGAAGAACTTAAAAGAAACTTTTGTGAACATGTATCATATTTTATCAAAAGGTTCAATAAAATTTATCATAAGATGCCCCTTGAATGTAAACCCCCTGTAATAACAACTAAGTCTAGGTTTTCTAAGGCCTTTGATGATGATTTTGTTGTAATGCTAAGAGAGAGAACTTCAAGAACTCTTGAAGATATGCAAACAAATTCTATAGAGGTGGAAGCAAATAAGGTTTCTTCGAATTCCTTAAAATCTAAAGAGGAAAAGGCCCAAAGGAAACTCAAATCTATTCAATAAGCCTCTAGTTCGTCTAGTTCTTCTAAGACTAAAACTGAAGATTCTAAAATAGATGAAAAAACTTCTCTTCTTAGAAATATATCTAATAGAATTTCCAAGATTGAGACTTAACCTAGGATAGTTCAACAAATAGTTACTAGAACCCAAAATCAAAATCAAGTTCAGTATAGAAGGAATCCACAATTACAAATTCTTTAGAGACCTAGTAATGATCATCAGGTTCCCACTCCTTTACTGATAGATGACCAACAACTTGATGAAAATACTATGACTATTAGTGAAGATATCAATAACATGGATACTTATTCTAATCAAACTATTATTATTCCTCTCTCTCAAGAAAATTATATTCAACAAGATCAAGAATCCTCACAGGTTTCTAAATACCATGCCTTCTCTGAATTTTTAACTACAGAGTTGAATAAGAGATATGATCTTAGGCCTAGACCCGGCCCTAAAAGACCTCCTAAGGAGACTCCAATAATTGAACCTCGTACCAAAGTTTTTGAAACTCAAACAACTGTTATTCAACCATTAAATTAGTCAAGTGATACTGCTCAAAATGATAAAAATTCTTTGACTACATCTAATGTTGAAAAAGAGTTAGAAAGAGTTAAAATCCCAATTCCATTTTCAGAACTTTCCCAAAACCATGGGTATAAAAATCAAGTCTTCGAATGGATACAAAACACCTAAGTTGATGCTAAAAGTGATATCATTAGTCTACAATATGAAAAACCAACAGTTGTCTTTGGTCCTAGCTCAGATATGATAGATGAAATAGTGTCATCTTTCTATGTAACTCTTAAGGCAAATGATTCCATGTTATATAATTGTATTCTTGATTCTGGAGAATCACATAACCTCATGTAGAAAACTATCATGGACCATTAGAAACTTGACATAACTAGATCCTATCATGACTTGTACACATTTGATTCTAAAAGGGTGCCCTGCTTAGGATTGATTAAGTATTTAGTAGTCACCCTTGCCAAAATTCCAGTGAAAAGTGTAGTGTTTGATATAGTTGTCACAAATATCCCTCCTAAATTTGGAATGCTCCTTTCTAGGTCTTACTATGCCAAATTAGGGGTAACTCTTTAGATGGATATGTCTTATGCCACTATTCTAGTTTATGGCAGAGAACAACTAAGGTTATATAGAGAGGTAAGATTTATGCACACTGTTTGCAAAATAGACCAGCCAAGGAACCATCCCATTTATGCAATTGATCAGGATTTTGGTTGCTTTCAACTCTCTTCAAACCAAAAACATGAAATTCAAGTTAAAATAGAAGATGTAATTGGAAGTCCTGAAACAAATCAAACTGATGTATGGAAAATATTTTTTGATGGTTCTTGTACAAAAGATGGAGCAGGAGCTAGTGTAGTTTTAATTTCACCAGAAAATGAAAATATCACCCAATCACGCAAACTTGACATTGAAGTTACTAATAATGTGGTTGAATATGAAGCTTTCCTTTTGGGGTTGCAATTAGCCAAAAGCTCAAAGGTTCAAAACTTAAGTGCTTTTACTAATTCAGAAATTATTGTCAAACAAGTGAGAAATATTTTCCACACTAAGAATCCTAGACTTAGGTCTTATCGAAATGAAGTTTGGGTTTCAATTGAAAACTTCTTTGATTATTTTAGTTTGACTTATATTCCAAGAAATCATAATATTCATGCATATTCCTTAGATGTTTCTACTAGTTCATTTAAAATTCCTGATCATACCAATGTACTCTATCAAATACAAGTCAAGTATAGAGCATCCATCCTAGACAATCTAAAACAATGGCAGATATTTGAAGATGATGAACATTTGAAATATTTTCTGCATGTTATAGATGATTTTTCAGTCCTACAACTTGGTGAAGATAGAACATAAATAAATGAAAATTCAAATGAAAATAATACTTCAAATTTCAATTCAAAAATTGTTGATCATGAAATTATTCAATTGTCTAACAATTTAATTCCCAAA
The DNA here is from genome assembly GCA_000404065.3 of Pinus taeda. Taxonomy (NCBI): domain Eukaryota; kingdom Viridiplantae; phylum Streptophyta; class Pinopsida; order Pinales; family Pinaceae; genus Pinus; species Pinus taeda. Next base: position 44,969 of record APFE030653319.1, read on the forward strand.
GTCCTCCTTCCCTTAGAAAAATTGTTTGATCAAAATGATGTCCTCTGAAACCTTCAGTGCATTTCTTCACAAGATGACATAGAAAAATTAAAATTGGAACAAATTATGATAATAAAAACATCAAAATCTATGCATCTCTAGATCCTAAGATCAAAGTTCAATATCTTAAGTTACTTAAAAATTATAAGGATGTTTTTGAATGGACCTATGCTGATCTAAAAACCTATGATACTTCATTAATACAACATAAGATTCCTTTAAAGCTAGAAGCAGTTCCTTATCACCAAAAACTTAGGAGGATCAATCCAGCTCTTCTACCAACTGTAGAAAAGGAAATTAAGAAAATGCTAGATGCCCAGATCATTCTCCCTCTTAGATATTCTAATGGGGTTGCAAATTTAGTTCCTGTAAGAAAGAAGAATGGAGAACTTAGACTTCGTGTGAACTTTAGAAATTTGAACAAAGCACCCTTAAAATATAACTATCCTTTTCCCAAAACCGATCAGTTACTTAAAATGGTTTCAGGAGCACAAAGATTTTCTATTCTTGATGGTTTTTCAAGTTATAATCGGGTAAATGTTGATTCAACAGATAGAGAGAAGACAACCTTTACTACACCTTGGGGTACATCATGTATGCTAAAATGCCATTTGGCTTAACCTATGCTGGAGCAACATTTCAGAGAGCTATGGAAGTAGATTTTCTAGGTCGGGTAAATAAATTTGTGGTCATTTACCTTGATGACATAACTGATTTTTCTAAATCTAATCAGAAACATCTAAAGCACTTGATGAAGGTTTTTGACAGGTGGAGAAAATTTGGAATATCATTGAATCCTAAAATTTTTGTCTTTGCTATCAAAGAAGGAAAACTGTTGGGCCATATAATTTCAAAAGAAGGAGTGGTGATTGATCCCAAGCATTGTCTACCATTGAAACATTGACCATACCTAGAAACAAGAAGGAGATTCAAACTTTTCTAGGTAAGATTGTTTTTTTATGGAGATTCATCCCAAATTATGCTAAGATTGTAATAGATATAACTAACATGCACCGAAAAGATCATGAAGTTAAATGTACTATCCCTTCCAGGCATGCCTTTAATCAGATCAAGAAAGCTATCTCTGAAGCTCCCACCTTGGCCAACCCTGATTACACTAAACCATTCAGTATGTTTTCCTTTGCCTTAGAAACAACTCTTGTTGTTGTTCTACTACAAAATAATTAAGATTCCCATGACCAACCCATAGCCTTTTTTAGTAAGGTTATGAGAGATGCTGAGATTAAGTATGAAATAATTGAGAAGCAAGCCTATGCCCTTAGTCAGGCCCTGAAACAATCCAGGATGTATGTCCTACATTCCCCTATTACTGCTTATGTTCCTAATAGTGCTGTGAAAATCGTTTTAGCTCAACCAAACACTGATGGAAAGAGAGGTAGATGGATCACTCAAATGCTGGAGTTTGACCTAACTATCAAAACTACAAATCTGTTAAAAGGCCAAGAATTAGCTAAGCTTCTAGCTAAATCCAAATATAAAGTGCTCAGAATCAATTTTGTTTTAGAGATACAGGGGAAGAATCCATAGGAACCTTCTCAAACTTCAAATAAGAAGAATACACAAGAACCTTTTGTCCTTGCAGAATTAGAGAATCCATAAGAACCTTCCCTTCATCCTGAAGAGGAGAATCCACAAGAACCTTTCGTTCATCCAAAAGAAAAGAATCCACAAGAACCCTTACCTTTAGATCAGATTTCCCCTTTATACATTGATGAAAATTTTCTGTTGTTAGATTGGTAACAAAACAATGTAAATTTCTTGATCGGTTTTGAATGTATAGCATCATTCTCCGAAAGCTAGAGTAAAACTCTCAAACTTAAAGCAGTCAAGAACGACATCATAATTGCAAATTTGTACTGGAAAGACTGACTAAATATTTTGTTATTATGTTTAACAGAATCAGAAACTGAAGGAATCATTAATGAGTTTCATAGAGGATTTTGTGGAGGACAATATGCTTGGAGAGCAACAACATAGAAGATATTAAGGGGATGATTCTATTGGCCAACATTGTTCTTACAAGTAGAAGCAAAGGTTAGAGGTTTTGTTCCTTGTCAAATGTTTGCTAGTAAGTAAAAATTAGCAGCTCTTCCGCCGGTTCCATCAATAGTCTCATAACCTTTTAGCCAATGGGGATTAGATTTTATTGGAGAGGTTCATCCGACTTCAAGTAATCAGCATAGATGGATCCTTGCTATAGGAAACTACTTCACTAAATGGGTGGAAACAATTCCAGTCAAAAATGTTACTGATTCAGTAGTAATAAAATTTATTGAAGAGAACATCCTATCTAGATTTGGTTTCCGAACTCAAATTTTCACTGATAATGAAACAAGTTTTTTTAGTGTTAAAATGATTGAGTTTTTCAAGAAATATTAGATTTTTTTACATCATTCAACTCCATATTACCCATAAGGTATTGGCCTTGTAGAATCCTCCAATAAATGTATGGTAAAGGCAATAAAAAAGACTCTAGCATATCATAAAAGGAGTTGGAACTCATTTAATTTACGCAATATGGGAAAACAAAATTGCTCCAAAGAGATCTACTGGAATATCTCCTTTCCAGTTAGTTTATGGGAAATATGCAATCTTCCCTACCAATTTGGCCTTCCCTGTTTTAAAATTCTTACAGGATTCAACAGACAAACCTTATGATTTTTCAAGGAGAATAAATCAGATTATTGAACTAAATGAAAATGAAGATGAAGTTCAATACAAATTGAAAAAGTATTAGAATAAGATGATCAGCCCATTTAATAGAAGATCCAAGGAAAGAGAATTCAAGGAAGGTGATCTAGTTCTAAGATGGGATTCCAGGGGAGAAGAAAAGGGAAAACAGGGAAAGTTTGACAACCTGTAGTTTGGACCTTTAGCAATTACTAAAGTGAATGGAAACAACAATTTTTCACCACAAAATCTTGAGGGGCTATATTCCACTTATCTTATAAATGGAAGGTTTCTCAAACATTACATTCAGTACTGAGAAGTTGAAGTAGATTTCATTACTACCATTGTAAAAACCCAAGTTTCTTTTACTTTTCAAGTTTTTAGTTTGAGTTTTTACAGAAAAAGACTCCATAGCCTGAGGAGAAGGCACATGCATCTGTAGGTTCTCTACATTCTACAAGAGAAAGTACTCCCCAGTTGGAGCCAATGTTGTAGCATTTTTTGGTTTTGATAAGTTAGAATAAATTAGTCCAAAAAATGAAAATATCTTTCAAAAAATGTTAAGCTAGAATATGGACAAAATGAATACTGAATAAAAATGTTCGGAAATATTTTGATAAATATGTCCATATCAAAGAAAACGTTAGAATGGATGTCGTAAAAAATGAAGGCAAAAATAAAATGTTAGGTTAGAGAGAAAAGCAAAAAGAAATAAACTCTGAAAGTGTGCAAGTCCAAGTGCCACTACTTTTTACTTTATTGTGAAAAATAATGGTTGTGTGCAGCTTTTCATAAATGCCACAACCCATGATAGTCAAATAGTTTAATCTTGACTAGTTCATGCTTTAAATTTCATGTTTATAGTTAAAGAATAAAGATCTAGCCAAACTATTTAATCTTGGTAGATCAATAGTTAGGTAGAGAATAATAAGGAGATCATCAGTTTAATTTGAGCCCTTGGATGTTATAAGATTAGAATTAGATATTTTTTTTTTTAAAAGAAAAAGGAAGAAAAGGGTCTGCTAGCCTAAATGCACCCAATTAATTGAAGAAAATATGTTAGGATAAGTAAAGGGTAAGTAGAAAGAAGGTTGCAAAAATACGAAGTTGATTGAAGCATAAGCACATTTATCATGCTTAATCCAATGTTTTAGTATGCAGGAGCAGTCATGAAAGTGAACAGATACTCATAAGTTGATTTGATTAACTTCCCCTCATTTCATTTCATCCCATACTACATACTTACTAATTTCCCCATTATCCCATCATTTCTTGTTAAAATACCCTTTTCCCTTCATTTTCACCTTTGCCCTTTGGTTTCACACATTTTCCTAGAAAATTACCCTCTAAAAGTCATTTCCTACCAAAAAATTTCTTTTTTCCTATTGTGAAACCCATTCCCCTTTGAAAAACTCACTTTCCCCTTGTAATTTCCATGAAAACCCATAAATAAACCTTATCTTAAGTTTTATTCCTCCCTCCGCTTTATTTAACTTTAACTCCACCATTTACGTTTTTACCAACAAAATGCCTAACAACCAATAAAACTTCTTTAAGCCTAAGTTTTATTTGCCCCCACTTTATAAAGCTAACTCCGCCAATGTACCTATTTACCGTATATCCGCTATGTTTTAACCCTGATCCCACTTTATTAAACTCATCGCATTATACTTTTAACCCACACTTTATTCATTAGATAATTACAAATCATTGACAATTAAGCTCTCGGGCCCCACTAATCTTTGTGCCTGTGGCCTTCGTGCAACTTAACTACACGATAGTTGTTAGATCTTTCACCCCCAGATCTAATGAAACACATACATATCACGAGCTCCCGATCTTCAAACTTTACTTGCCTGACGAGATTTGTGGTTTTTCTCAGGCCCCTTGTGGTTACATGGCAGCTTTACGTTAACTCACATGCCATCATGAAAATACCACCCCATGACCAAAAGTAGTGCAATGAGAAATAAAACTGCCTCCCCGCGAAGGTTGAAACCATCACTATTCACTTATTAGTTTCCGCGCCAAATTGTAAAAAAGTTAACCATTTCCCGTTTAAACGCCAAAACCATCATTTTCGCTCTTTTTTCTCGTTTACTCAGTGAAACCTGCATAACCTTTCATGCGCCACCCTGAGCCTCTGCAACCCATTTTGACCTCCAATTACCATCCAAACACTAAGAGCACTCCATCCACAAACCTCTTAGCTCAAATAAAACCATTATCACCTCCCTGTTCTGCTGTGTTTTTCTTAACAATTGTTGTATTTTGCAGGCGATCATATAAAACCTTCTTGTTCCAAATTCATAAGGAAATCCATTCAAAAGCCTTTATCAAAAGAAAAAGACATTTATTACAGAGAAGAAGGAAAAAATTTACAAAGGTAGTAAATGATAAAACAAAGAAGAAATCCTTCACACAGAGACAATAAATGTTAAATAGAGGAAGTAGACAAAGACATATAGTTAAAACAAAAATAGATGAAATGTACAGAAAGATGATAAATATCCAACTACCTGATACTGAGACATGTAAAAAATAAATGATTTACTGTTGAAATACAAAATAAAAAATTGAAATATATAGTAAAAGTAAAGAGCATAGTAAAGGTCATTGACAGATCAACAAGGTCAAAGAGTATCAGATGAAAGTGTCTCAGATGAAATTTCATAAGTAAATATGACATCTAGCATGAAGACCAAACGACCAAGCAGCTTAAAGTGAAAAAGAGCAAAGACCAAAGGCTACAAAACCTAAATAACAGGGATAGCAAGCAAGAATTCAATAGCTATCTTTATCTTCTTGCATGAAGATATTTCCTTTTCCTTGAATAAATCTATTTTTGTAAAAATAGTTTAGGATATTTTCTTAGTTCTAAGATTGTATAAACAACTCTCCTTACGAGTTATTATGGGTCGACCATTGAAGAAGGGTTGCACTCTTGAAGAAAGGTTGCACCCTAATGAAGCATCTATAAACATTTGATGTACTTAGCTTTTCTAGAACCTTAATACAAATCAAAGGATTATGAATTAAGTTTCACACAATTTATGTTTCCTATTTCCAGTATTACACATTTTGTTTTTCATCATATTCTTATGTCTTACAGAGATAACTAGGTAGGAATAATTATGTTTCAATCTATTCCTATAAGCTTCTGAAGTGATAATCTATAAAGAGAATGGATTAATAGACTATCTGTTTAATTAATTCCCTCTAAATCAATAAATCATCAACATGTTGTTGTAAGCATAAGCATATTCTCTTGAACCTTTTGAACATCAGTCAGATGTTTTCATACTTATGATTATCTAATTTTCAGTCTGAAAATGGTGATAATCATATTATTTTTTGTTTCTGCTCACGATTATTCAAGCTATTTCACTCTATGAAATTTTATAGCAGCCCTCTATTTTGGTATTAATATTATTCAAAAGGTTAGGCATTACAGTGTTACATATGAATCATTCATTCGTCCTCCAAATTAAAATAAAACCCCAAAACAATTATCTTATAAGCTCTGGCTTGATAGCTAACCATTATCAACTCAGAGGCACAACACATTGCATATAACATTGCAAAGTTTAGATTGGATTGGATGGTAATCTTTTGAGGTTGAAGCCCGAAGAAAATGCCGTGAGCTTTGAAAGGCGTACCATCACATGTATGAATAAATCAGATCACAGAGGAGTAGTTGCATGACAGCCATAGTCAAAGTTTTAGAGGCTACTGATCTTAAAGTTCTTGACATTTCACCAAGAAGTGCCACCCCCATGTGGAGCCACTTTTAGGGTCCTATAATAATAGTATTGATAATTTTGAATTGGCTATGCTTAATCTTGTCATATTGTACATACTTTTGTTTTCTACAAAATGTTTTCCCATATTAAAATTAAAAAATGTAAAGAGGGTGTGTCCTAAAAGAATAAACAAAGGACTAAAATAAAGAAAAAGATAAAAAAAGAAAAAAAAATATGAACCCCACAAAAAGAGATAAAAATAGATCATGAAAGTGAGCAAATTCAAATTCCACTACTTTTCACTTTACTTTGCAAAATAAGATTATGTGCAGCTTGTAAAAAATGCCACAATATATGATAGTCAAATAGTTTAATCTTGATTCATTCATGTAATTTCATGTCAATAGATAGAGAATAAAGATCTAGCCAAACTATTTAATCTTAGAAGATCAATAGTTAGGTAGAGAATAATACTAAGCTCATCAGTTTAATCTGACCCGTTGGAAGTTATAAGGTTAGAATTAGATAGTTTTCTTATCAAAGAAAAATAAATAAAGGGTCAACAAGCTGAAATGCACCCAATGAATGAAGAGAAAATGCTAGGGTAAATCAAGGGTAGGTAGAAGAAGCTTTGTAAGTGCACAAGGTTGCTAAGTCAAAAAGCACATTCATCATGCTTAATCCTATGTTTCATGTGTAGGAGGAATTGTGAAAGAGAAATGATATTCACTAAAGCTTATTTACTAATTTCCCCTCATTTCACTAGAGCCCCACATACTTCATTAATTCCCTCTCATTATACCTTCATTACTTGTAAGAATCCTTTCCCCTCATTTTGACTTTCATCCCTTTGTTTCACACATTTCCCTAGAGATTACACTTCAAAAAATCATTCCCCCTTCCCAAAAACCCCTTTCCTAGTTTGAAAAACATTCCCATCACAAAGTAATACATTCCCCCCTTATTAATTTCCCCTTCTCCCGTTAAAAACCCCCTAAAAGCCTTTATTGTAAGTTATTTCCTAAAGTCTCGCTTTATAATTCCTCAACACCCTTTAACTCAACAAACTTTGGTGTATAGTTAAAACCCTCTACCATATAAACCCATGGTCCCCACCTTAATTAACCCATTGATTATATTAAAAATCTCGTCATTACCTTTTAATTAATTACAATTCATTGTAATTAACCATTGGGCCTCGCCAACTACATCCCAACTCCATCCATGCAACTTCGCCACACGCTATCCCTCTGATATTCCACCTTGAGATCCAATGGTGCATATCAACATCGTGTAGTTTCACAATCCAATAGTTAAAAGTCTGAAGGCACGTGAGATTCACGGTTTTGGCCAAGCACTATTTGGCTACATGGCGGAACTAGGTTATATCGCGTGCTCACGAAAAATGTTGCCCCCCACCCAAAAGTGGTGCAATATGGCCTACAACTGCCTCCCCACCTAAATGAAAATTTCCCACTATTCATTTGCCAATTTTCGTGCCAAAATGTAACCATTATTGGTTAAAAGGCCAAAAATCCACATTTTACTCTTTTCGTCATTTTTGCTGCAAACCTCTGTTAACCAATTCCAAAACTTTGAACCTCTGTGCAACTAGTTTAACTATATTTTACAACCAGAAGGCATTGCAGACACCAAATTGAAGAAGCAAATAGAGCATTGAAGCTCGAAAACCTCTGCTGCTACCACGGAGCCCTGTCTGCACACCAAGTCGTCAATTTCCAGGTATTCTTGAAAGAACTAGAACAACCCTGTAAATTTGAGTTATACACAGTAATTATCAAAGGTTAATTAATTAAATTAATTAAAAAACCTTCCAAAACTAAAGGAAAACTTACTATGCATACAAATCCTTTTTTATAGATTGAAATTACCCTCCCCACTATTTCGGACCTTCTGACCTTACTCCTAAAGGCACATAAAGAGCAATTCCATTGAGAAAACCAAAATATGGCTTCCCAAAGCTCTCTGGATGTAAGACCTTTGCAAACCCCTCATCTAGATATTGACCACCTCCCATTGGTGGACAGAGAGATTCAAATTAAAGACACTGCTTCCCCTAGCCACCTACTGAAACTCCACTATTGGAGTAAAGAGAAGTTTTTGAACCAGAACGATGAAATTTACCTATGGGAGAAACATTTTCCCAAGTAATTGTTCCCATAGGTACACGTATTCCCAGAAATCATCCACTTCTGTCAAGCTTATTATGTTCCAAGTCAAATATCCATAGTCACCCCTAGCCAATAGGTTTTATTCACCATTATTACAGAGTCAATAAATCAAATGTTGCAGATCTAGCCAACCCATAATGAAACCCCACATTCCATTCAAGCTTTACTTGAACTTTACACAAAGCTATACCTTCCCAAGAAAGCTCAGATATTTTAGACTTTCATCATAGAGGAGTCTCATACTCCTACAGACAATCCTCCTAATGCTGCCACCATTTTCTTTGAGAAAGGTAGAAAAATTATAACCATACTCTCTTGCATTTTAGGATACACCACCGATGAGCATTTGGATGAGGTTATTTTTGCTTTTCTTTCTATCTTTTTCCCAGGCAAGCCTCTAGCTATAGTTTACAACTTTGCTCAATTCATAGCAAATAGAATCCATGAATACTTTATCAGATTGCCAAATGAGAGAGTCTTCAAATATTCATTAGTATTGTTTCATATGTTCTTATACTTTCAGTCAGACAAGTTTCCAGTCAACATCCAAAAGATAGACACCAAGGGCAATCCTAGATCTGTCATCTTTTGGATACCATTGATCCAATGATATTCCACTATTTTTAGTTATAAAGAATTCATTGATTCATTTGTTCATCCAATTATAAACATGCTAACCAGTAGCTATCAACCCAAAATCAATGAGGAGATTAAAATAATTTTATAGTTGGCTAAGAATAGTAGAGTGGGAGACTAGTATCTATACTAGGACCACTCAAAAATCAGGATATATAGATGCCAAATCACCCCCTCCAAGCTACCCAAATACCTTCCCATGAGGATATTTGCATTAGAGTATTTCAAGAAAATCAAAAGATCTAATGAAGTTAATTTCCTATCAGCTAGGAAGAAGACTCAGTTTAAAATCAAAAACCAATGTGGCCCTTTTATAAGTAATAATAGGGAAGTTGGACAAGAAGAAGACAAAATCTTACAGTGGATGAACTTCAAAAGTAGTTTTATGTGGTAGTATGACCCTAATGGAGTCATAAACAAACTAAGGCTCAAATTCAAATTGAGTCCTTTCATACATGAGCCCAGGCCAGACGTTGAGAGATATGCCAATAAGCCAGAATGGTTGGCGAACACTTTAATAGATGTGGATAATACTTTAATAGATGTGGAAAAGAAGATTGATACTAGATCCTTTCTGCAGGTTCCAACCCTACAAGAAGATATGACTATTACTCCCATTCTACAAACTCCAACCAATGAGGACAGAAATGTGAAAACAACCAGGGAAGAAGGTTCTAGCTCTGGGATGGACACTACATATGACAGGTTTGAGATCAGTTACAGGAAGAGGTCCAAGCTTAATCCAGTAACTAAGCAAGAAGACACCATTGAGACAATTGAAATTATTGATACTGACACAATGGTGGGGACAGAGAAAAGGTCTGACAGTTTCAGAGGAAACTCATCAACCCTCCACCTCAAACACTCAAATCATTGAAAAGCAACTTTGTATTGAAGTCTCTTCATCCAGCAAATCAGTGGATGAAGAGAATGAAATAAAAGAAAAGTAAAAGGAAATTAAGTTGAGGAATGAGGCATTAAAGGCTGAAACTTATGCCCAGGACTTCAAACAAACACCTGCCAATCAAAATAAATTAATGTCAGCCTTTGACATTAAGACTAGTAAGATACAAATGACCTTTATGCAACCTACAGTCTAGCATCCTAGATCATCAGTAAACTAGAGCAAGATAGATTTTGAAGTTTTGGCTAAGGATGTTCACCCTATTGACCAAATTGACTTCCATAAATAGGTTGATGAAATGATTTATTCTACAATGACTAATAAAGCAATGAATGTGCACAAACTTCAAAACTTACTGGATAACATCATAGCACAGCTTAAGCTAGAAAAGGCATCCTCACAGGCCAAGGATAATAGAATCAAGTCACTGGAAGACTTAGTTATTGACATTGGGTATAATCCCAATGATGTCAAGGCTGCAGAAAAACTTATAAAAAAAGAAAAATGAGGATATTTTTTCTTTGAAGAAGAAACTGAAGTTGCCTCATTCAGAACATCCATAGAGCAAGGAGGTCCTAGAAAGACAAACCCAGCAAGAGGAAATGATGGATCTCATTCTTAAGTTGAATGATCAATTGAAAGGAATGGAGAAGGAATTGGAAAGTTTAATACAATTGAAATAGGCCATTCTTGAGAAATCCACTGCCACTACCATTCCTATAGTTACAATAGTAGTTCCATCAACTTTGGCAGCTTCATTGGCCCCCACAGCTCAACTATCTACACAACTTCCTACTGCAACAACATCTATATCAACAACAGGTTGAACAACAACACCAACTCATCTAGGTGATGAAGCCAGTAATGTAGTCAAAACCATGGAGGACATGTCCATTCAGACCACAGAAATAAATAAATTCAAAGAACAGATAACAAGTCTGCAGGATGAGAAGAAATTGGCTCAGATTATGCACAAAAATGAAGTACAAAAGTCAGATAGGTTGATTGAGAGAATAAAAAACTTGGAAAAGGAATTAAGATTAAAAGAGGCACTTGCCCAAGCTAAGTAATAGCTATGGGCCAATATCATTGACTCTACCAATGATATTTGGCCTTCTATACAGGTCATATTTGAACAAAATGATTTAGTCAAAGAGGATACTGAAGCAATTCTCAGAGTTAAGGCCGAACTTGGAGACATGCCAAAAGAAGCCTCAAGAATAATCAAATTCCTTCACTCTAAAGATAAATATGAATCGCAAGAGCTGGACATAGCTGACAGGACTGGCACTATACTAGAGGTAAAGAAGCTTCTCACCAAGAGGAACTTAATGATGCAACTTGAGGATAAATACCAAACCATGGAGCTGGCTATAGGTAGGTTTATGGTTAAAATGGATGCTTTAAGGCAGAAAGGTTTTCCTATGAAGACTATAATAGGAAAATCATAGAAGTGGCAAGAGATTAAGCCAATAATTCTTATATGGAAGGGATGCCTATAGGAAAGGTTTTGTACCAAACTTTTGAGAACCAATTTTACCTCTCGGATGAGGTAAAACACCTTTTTGTGAACAAGCCCACCATTTCAAAATACACAGAGGCAGATGAATTCTATAGAGGAATGGTAAATATTAAATTACTAGATACAGATACATGGGAAAAATTAAATGACTTACTGTAAAAAGCCAAGGTAAAAGTGGGTACAGAGCAGTCAAAGAAAAGCAATAGGTCGGCCTAGTCAAAGAGTATCAGTCAAAAGGCAAAGTAAAAAGAACATCCAACGTGGAAGACCAATAACAAAGGAGAAAAAATAGAAAAAGATAAAAGCATAAGACAACAAAACCAAATAAATAGGGACAACTTATAGCACTTACATATCTGTCTCTATCTTCTTGGATGAAGATATTTCTTTTTCCTAGAAAAATTCCCAAAACAGTTTGGGAGATTTTGTAATAAGTTTTTGTATAAATACTTCATAATTTGAATTATAGAGGGTCGATTGCTAGACATTTATATAGTTGTATTGATGTATAACTTGAGGGTTCATTGTACCAATTTTTCAAGTCAGCACACTGCACTGATTAATAAATAAATTGTATTACAGGATTCATGTGTTGGGCCACTTCAGTGAAGTATTTTCTTTGTTTTCAAATTGTTATTTTCTTAAGTGTTTCACAAAATTGCGTGTTATCTAAATTGAATGAAATAACTAGAAATTTATTACAAAATTTGCTTAACTACACTTTGTCTTCAAAAGTTAATCATTTTAATGTTTTCTTCTTGTTGGATACCTATACCAATAGGTTTCATATTTCATGATGGGAAAATACAAATGCCAAATATGCTCTGCTTTGCTAATACAAAGATCCTATATTTCCAAGGAAAGGCAAGGTGTGTACATGCCTTCATGTTTATTAAATTTTGATGGATGGTCCAACAGTCTAATCTGGATCATGCCATGTTTCAATTTTCTATTGTAGAATAGAGAAAGAAGTCTATCCAAACTGTTTAATCTTGGCAGAACAATAGTTAGGCAGAGAAGCTAAGGTTCCCAACTGCTTAATCTGGGGCCTTGGAAGAAATAGGGGTAGTGCTAGATAGGCAATCAAAAGAAAAAGCCTATGGAAAAGAAAAGGCACATAAGGGTCTACAAGTCCAAGAGCAACCTCCAAGAAGAAACAAAAAATGCTAGGCAAGTAGGTGGGTAGGTAGGTGGGGTTGCAGAAGTGGTGTTCTTTTCAAACTGAATCATGCTGGTCAATACAAGGAAAGCAACAGAATGGAGCATGACTAACTTCCCTTTTTCCCTGATTTATCACTCATTACTAACATCCCTTCACCAGTTGTGGTTATCAAAGAATTCGAGGTTTTATGGTCCTTGTTGCCTTTAAGAGCCACATTTCTTGTGCAAAATTCTTCTCATTTTGATCTACTTCCTAAACTAAGTTGTTTTCAAGTAAACTTAGTAATATCACTCCTTATGCACCTTCTCCCTCCATATTAACCTTTAACTTCTATTATCTAACTCCCTATGTCACCCTTTCCCTACTATTATAACACCATGGTGTATAAACCCCAAATATTCTATAAATATCCCCCTTTGGCATTATAGTCATATATTCATTACCAAGGAATCAAATTGACATCTGGTCAGTTGGAGAACCCAAGCCTAACCTCATTTCCTCGTTCAGAAACTCATCTACCTAGCCAACCCTTCATTTTTCCTAAAAATCCTTGGAAAAACCCTTTTGCACCCTTTAATCCGCTCAAAAGGCAAAAATACCTTGAAAACCCACCTTTCCACTTTATCCTAAGTTCGGGATTTATGCGCGTTTGATACAAAAATACATTGAAAAACCATTGTTTTGCATTTATCCAAAGTTTGTGGTGCGCGCGATTTTGCAATGAAATTTCATAAAAAACCCTTTTTTTCCTAAGTTTTGTGATTAACGCGCATTTATAAAAATACATTACAAAACCTTGCAATTCGCCAAATAATTTGAAGGGTCCCGCCAGGCACGATTCCCATGGAAAATAATATTTTTATGCCCACCCGATGATGTATCATTCGTGCAGTTCATCGGCCCGTCGACCATCCGATCAGGCGCTTTTCATCCGACAGTTGACATGGATATCGGACCGGCCCCGACATCCGAAAGATATCGTCCGATATCTGTCGGAGGCTGACGTCAGGCCTCAGCCACGCGTCGCCCCCAAATCGTATCGAAGCCCCCTCTGACAGATTCCTTTCTGTATCAAAAGCGGTGGGATACGATACCGCTGTGGTTTCCAGTTTTCTGCCAATCTGCCTGCCAGCATCAGCGTCGCGTCACTGCCTGCATCATCGCCGCGTCCGCAACCCCCGTCCACCATTGCTCCACCTGTCTGCCACCTCACCACCCCCGTGGACCACTCATAAGCCGCCACGTCACCTGATGACGTCATGCTGACGTCATTCGACCTTGACCCACTTGATGACATCATGCTGACGTCATCCGAAAAAGGCGCGAATGTCCAAAAAAATCCATATTTTGTCAATTTTTTGCGTTTTTTGCACTTTTTGCAAAAACTGTTGTTGCGCCCTCTGCATGCACTTTACGTCCAAAATTGCACCAACCTGCTCAAATCGACCTGGAGACCTTCGGCGCACCTACCCACCTGCATTCGTGACCCAGACTGTCGAGTTCACCAGGTATTTATCCCTGCAAATCTTCTCTGCGCCTGGTTTTCTCTACAATAGGTGAAAATTAACTCAAGATACTAAAAAACACATAATTCACCGGTGAATTCCCTGCACTAAGTTCCCATTTGGAAATTGAACAGTCGAAATTCATTAGCCGAGCCTGTTTAAACAAAACTTTCATTAAAAAACCTGCATTCTGTTCACACAGTCGTGAACAGGAAACCTGGTACCTACACCTAATTATTAAGGAGGGTCTACCAAAGACAAGTATTCACCTTCTCAAGTAACTCTGTGCAGTATTTCAGATTGCTGCAAGTTTACCCTATCATCCTCTGTTTCGCAATTCACCTCTTCACCCAGGCAATACTCTTTTTCTGTTGCCCAGTCTAGTAACATCAGTCTACATACAAAACAGAGTTTAAGTAACCATGGAGACTCCAGTTGCACCTGTGGCCCTCAATGTTGCCCATTTGAATGCCCCTCAGAGAGAATTGGAGTGGCAGGATTTGGCAGACTTAGATTATCAAATCTGAGAAGACTCCTTAACACACAGCAAGTTCCACCTCCACCTGCTAAATGAGCTAAAGGCCAAACATGAAGATAGGATAGATATATTGGGCATTTGGGATTCCTTCCTCCCAATCTTCAGGCTCCCTCAGGTCAACCAATTCCCTGACCTGATTCACCTGTGTGCTGTATGCGATGATCCCACTCAGAGAGTTGTGCTTGACCCTTCAGGCTCAGTTGTATTCTACATCACCCCTGAGGCCATTAGAGAGATGCTGTAGTTTAAGACTGAGAAGAAATTGGTTCCCTTGTCTTTGTTGGATCTGATAAACCAAGGAGCTAGAATGCTGACAGATGCTCAGATCACAAAGTTGAACCAATTGTTTATTAACTCTGACACTGTGCAATACCCTCCTATTTTTGCGGGTTACCTCAACCAATTGGGCGTAGACCTTGGAGATATGATCAGTTCCATCTTGGGTTATAAATCAGTTGAGTATATTGATGAAACTGTACTGGTGATGATGACTATGTTTTCCCCTGGCAAAAATCCAATCTGTTATGACTATGTCACCTACATATCAGATAAGATGCATGAGCAGTTTATGAACCTATCAAGAGAGAAGGTGCTCATATACACCTCCTACATCTACCAATTCATTCTATATTATCAGCATGAGAAATTCTCCTTCATTGTCAAAAGAATTGATGCACAAGGTAATCCAAGGTCGGTAGTGTACTGGATCTCAATTTTTCACTGCAGAGCCTACTCTCCATACACTTACTATGAGTTCATAGACCTCTTCATCCACCCAGCCATGTCTCTGTTCCTGAGCTCGCCTCCTCCAAGACTGATAGACGAGATGCAGAGAATCCTCTAGTTGTCCAAAGTGTACAGCATTGGGGATTGGTATTTTTACCAAAACTACACTGTTATCAGAATATATGGTTGTGAGTTACCCCCATACAGACTGCCCAAGTATGTGCCCATGAGACTATTTTCCTTTGAATACTTCAGGCAATTTGGTAATGCTGATATGATACACTTCTCAGGCAAGGGCAAGAAGGCACAGCTGAAAGTGAAAAACCAATTGGGCCACCTTGTTTGAACAAAAGGGAGGAAGGCTGGAAAGAAGCTGATGAAGCTTAGAAGGCCTTGGCTAAAGACGTTTCCTCTGGAAACCCTATGACCCCAATCACTCCTATCATTAAGAAGGGTCAAATTAGGCTGTAGTTATGACCATGTAAGTTGCCTCACATTGAACATTATGCAAAATCAACCAAATGGAAAAGAGGCACACTAGAGGAACCTATCACACAAGAAGAACTGAATGAGAGAGCAAGAAGAAATCTTCTTAAAATGGCTGACTTGGAACTTCCTACACAGGTATTCTCTCTGCCAAGGCCTCAAGTAGGAGCAGCTGCCTCATCCTCCACAACACATCAGGAGGAAGTCAAAACTAGAAGTCAAGCTCTCAGCAAAGGCAAGGAAAAAGAGATGGAACAACAATAGGTATAGCAAGCACAGGTTCAGCAACCTCAAAAAGTACAACAAGCACAAAAGGAGCAGCCAGGGCAAGGAGAACAGATAGCAGAGGCCCCAATGGTCACAGAGCAGTAATCAAAACAAATGGCACCTCCTGGGCAGGAATCAAGAATTGATTCTTCAGTCCTCCAAACCCCACAAACGGAGGACATAAGCAGGAAATGGGATAGAGACACTCCCCTTACCACCTCAACAACTCAAGGAGAGAAGAGGCAAAGGCTAAACACTTTTTCAGAAGAAGAAATGCCAATAGGGCAAACTTCAGGTACAAGCCTGCCCAGCATGGAGGCCTCAGCCAGTTCCTACCAGCAAGAACAAGAAAGGGCAGCAGGAGGAGAAGTTACCTCCTCAGGCCAACAGAGGGAAGGCAAGAAGAGCATAAAGCAACAATTCAAGGATATCAAAAAGAGAAATGAACCCATAAGGCTACAACTGTATAATCATTTATTAAAAATGGATCCCACAAACCAGCAAAGACTCATGTCTGCCTATGATGCACATGAGGATAAAATGATAATGAGCCACTTCACACCAACAGTGCAGCAACCACAGTCAGTTGCCGATTATATCAGGACCAACCTTGAGGTCCTGGCCAAGGACATCCACCCAATGGATCAGTTCGAATTGCACAAACAAACGGGTGAGATGGTGTATGCCTCCTTGGTAGACAAGACCTTGGTTAACTATAGGCTACAAAATAGCCTAAATAATACCACTGCACAACTCGAGTTGGAAAGGGCATCCTCTCAAGCAAAGGACAACAGGATCAAAGCTCTAGAAGACATCATAATATAGCTTGGACATGATCCCAAGGATGTCAAGGCAGTGCAAGAGATTCTGAAGCTAAGGGATGCTGATATGGCAACACTAAGGAAAATGTTAAAAATCCCAGCAACTCTTCATCCTCAAACAGAAGAGATTGCCCAACTCAGACAAGACAAGGATGAAGCTACTATGTTGGTAACATTATATAAAGAGCTCATATAGACACAAGAGAAGCTGGAGGAATCAGAGGCTACCCTTCAGGCAGCATTGCAGCAAAAGGAGGCAGGACAAACTTCACAACTTCCTCCAGAAACAATTAATCTGGAGGAATCTCCTCAAACCACTGCCCCTCCCAGTCAGCAGACACAACAAGCAGCACCATCCACCTCAGCACCAACAACAGAGCAGGCTGAAAGCCTTGACATGCAAAAGCTGAGAAATGAGATTCAAGCCTTGGAAGCTCAAATGTCAGAGTTGAATCAGGCCAAATACACTCTGGCTAAGATCAATGAAAAATATGACAAATCCAAGCAAAATGTGGCTGAAAGAGAAAGAGAGGTAAAGGCTCTCAAAAAGAGAATAAATGAGCTAGAAAAGGAGCTCACACTGGACAAAGTGACAACTGAGCTCAAGAGGATCCTATCGGCCAATATTGGCCAGTCCATCACAGAAGAGTGGGAGTATATTGAGGCCATTCAGGAGCAAATGGCGCTCATTGGAAAAGAACACAGGGAAATCCAAAGGGCAAGGGCATCTCTAGGCAACATGCCTGAGATTGCCACCAGAATGAGAAATGTGCTTAACTACAAGACAAGCTCCCAACTGATCAAAATGGGAATTGCCAACAGGACTGAGACCATTTCAATGGTCAAAAGGGTCCTGACACTAAGAAACCTGGTACAAACCCTAGAAAGAAGAAGCCAGGATATGCAGGCAGATATCAATAAGTTCAAGGACAGGTTCATGGCATTACAAAACAGAGGTCTTCCTAGCCTGACGGAGCCATCAGGAAGGCTACTCTCACATGAAAAATATGCCAAGAGAATCAACACTTTTGCTGCCAATCAGATTGCAGAAACAGCCAGCACATCAGCAGAAGCAGGGCCAGCAACAGGACAGACCCTTTTCAACAGGGTGGAGAGCTTATTCTTCATTATGAATGAAATCACTCACTTGTTTGATGAGCCTCCCCATTTTTACAAGTATACAGAGGCAGATGAGACCATGGGGTCAATTTCGAGGCATCAATTGCCTACACAAGAAGTGTGGAATAATTTAATACAATTACTGTTGAACCAAAGCCAGTAATTATGTTTTTCTTTTTTGAAATATTTAAATCGTCATGCACATGAAAATATGGATATATCAGCATGTATGCAGTAAGAGGCTGAGCCAACTTAGTACAACTATTCGGCCAACACAACAACATTGTCAGTCACAGGTGACAAGGCCAAAAAAGCTACAGAAGGACAGAGCTGCACAAACACGTCACTTAGCAGTTATAACAAGGCGTTCAACCGACTCAGTGACCTCCAAAGGTCGAAATTTTTCTGACATGAGTAAAGAGCATTTATGTTGTATTAAAGGTTGTAATAACTTCTTATCTACAATTTCTGTACGAGTTAATGAAGATATTTTATTTCTCAGATGACTCAATGCCTGAGATATTTTGTATGAAACACTTCTATATATTTCCCCTCGCATAAATTAGCAGGGGTTGAACGTTGGATGTCGGAGATTGTTCATATCTATTCTACTGTTCTTTTACTGTAACTCTCAGAGAAGTAATACAAAAGAGGATGGAATTTCAAAAGCTCTGTGTTGCTTGATGTTTTCTGGTGTTTAGCTGAAAGTTGCAGGATTCCTGCGTATCTCATGGCACAATAATTTTTTCTTATAACTCTTTGTTATGTGTTTTGTTATCTTTCATATCTCTTTCATGCTCCTGTGTCTTATAGTTTATAGCAAGGAAAAAGAATAGTTCCAGGATTTAATCACAGATTACCCTGAACTCAATCTAAGCTATTCTGAATGTTTTTCTTCAAGTTATAGTAATAAAGGTGTAATTCTTAAATGCTACCCTTTCACACTATACCTTTCACAGTGATTATTGTTTCAGGAATTCAAGTCTGCTCCTGAGGCATACATCTCTTTCTCACACCCCAGCTTAGTGGAAAATTCTTAATTTCTTTTCACTGGTTGTTTACACTCCACCATCATAAATTCATGTTTGTTTCGTGAAGTATCTAAATGGCCCTGTAACTCCAGCTGCTCAAACTCAAGATTTCAATAAACCAATAGCCACAGACTCCATTGCCCAATGGACTAACATTAACTGTAGACCTCCACTTTAATTAACAGAAAGACATCCTTCCAACCAAACATAAACCAAAAACCTTTACTTCATAACTAGCCTAATATCACCATAGAACAGAGACAAACCTTATAGAGAGAGCCCTCTCTGATTACAGCTGGGCTAGAAGCTGTAATCCAAAGACTGGTTAGTGGTTACCCCGGCCGTATTCCCTTGGGAGTCATAGGGAACAACCTGGGTGTTAACATAAATGGCAACTCCGCTGGGGACCTCTTCAGGATTTAGAAAATACTATATAACTCCTAAAGTTACACTTGAAACCTGAATATCAATCAAGAAGCCTTCACAGCTGTTTCTGTTCCAACACTAACAGTTCTAGGGAAGAGCTGATTCAGTCAATCTTCATACTGGTTTTCGGATATATATAGCCTTTTTCAAAATCTTGTCCAGTCCTTGCAGATATAAGATTAAAAAACTCAAAAGACTAGCTCAGAAACTGGCTCCCAAAAAGAATCTTCGGTACACTAGGGAAAATCCTGACCCAAACCCACCTACTGTCTTTGAAAATCCTAATACAATCCCTAAATTTATCAAGAAGCAGCAAGAGCCAGATAAGCTTGCTGACTTAAGTCCAGAGACCTTTCACCCCAACCCCATCTCCACTCCAATCAAGGTTCTTTTTCGCTCCACCCCCAATTCCCCTAGTTCTCCATCCACATCTCAAATCCCCCCTCCCACATCCTCATCCCCCACACATACTCCCTTGACCAACACTCTAGGTTCTGCTATACCTATTACCCCTGTGGTACCCATTGTTCCTTTTGTCCCAGTTTTCCTTGTCAATCCCCTAGCTTTACCTCAGGATTACCAAGCCAAAATCTCCTATTTTGACTCCACTAGCCCTTACTCTGCTATTCAACATGCCAAGAGAATGCAGGATCATTTTGAGAACTATGAGATAGATGATGAAAGTGTGAGGATGAGAATTTTTGTCCAAAGCCTAAGAGGTGATGTCAGAACTTGGTTCAAGTCACTTCCTGCAAATACCATTACAACACCTAATGAGCTTTACCAAGCCTTTACCAACAAATGCGAGAAAAAGAAGGATCCCTTGCACATACTTGGTGAATATGACATGATTAAGAGAGGTCCTCAAGAGACGGTTCTAGAATACTGTGCCAGGTTCAACAATGTATACAATGCAATACCGCAAAACTTAAGACCTCCTCCTGATTTGGCCTTATGCAAATTCCCTGATGGATTTGACCCTGACGTGGCTTATCAATTAAAAGAAAGAGCCCCTCAAACCCTTGAAGAAGCACAAAAGGTTGCTGTCACAGTCGAGGCTAACCTAATTGCTAAGAGAAACGGGGCAAGATTGGAAAAAAGAGTTGCCTTCAAAGAGGAACCCTCAGCCTTTGACCAGAAATTGGATGCAATAATCTCTGGTATGAAGAGGTTGGGTGATAGAGTAGAATCTGTGGAGAGAAAGTCATCATGGGAAGCACACAAAACAACCCTAACAGAAATCCAACTTTAGTAGAAACCAACCCTAATGTGGGGCAGGCTAACTGGATCAAGAGATAAGACCCCGTTTCAGGAAAACTATGCTGAAACATCCACTTTCAGATGAGCAAGTGGATGAAACACCCACATCCACCTAATGGGCCTTGATGATGAGCACCAAGTCTTCCTAGCAAGAAGATCATGAAGATGATGACATTAAACAATTCCAAACCAAGTCAGGTGAGTCATTTGACTTCAAACAAGGCTATGACACAGCTGTTTATGAAGTTCATAAACAATACAAACTAAGAAGTAGAACTGTAAACATAACACAGCCTGAAAAGACAAAGGACAAACTGCAGCCTAAGGGTGCCATAGTAACAGAACCCATGAACACAAATGATTCACTTACAAAGGAAGTAAGCATTGAAGAAGTTACTGAACAACTTCCCTCAACACAGAAGCCACTAGCTACATTATCTTTACAGCATAATCCAGGAAAAATTCCACAAGAGATGAATGAAAAATAGAAGCCCCAAGATCAAGTCAAGGATCAAAAAGAAACCTTACTTAACAAAGAAAAGATGGCCACCCACAACACTAGGGTTTAGATTGAAAAACCCTTTGATTTGGAAGCTGAAGTTGGAAAACTAAAAATAGCCATTCCTCTTGCAGAACTAGTCAAACATGACATCTACAAAAACCAGATTAAGAAGTCCCTCCAACTCACTCGAGACAAAGATAATGTCAATGTGCTGGATGATACCCCAGAATTGTTGTTTGGTCCAGAGGTTGATGGAAAAACAGTAGGCACAGGGATATTACCTTTTTATGTTAGCTTGCATATACATGATAAGATACTACACAATGCAATGTTTGACTCAGGTGCCTCTCATAACCTGATGCCAAAATCAGTCATGGAAAGGCTGAATCTAGATATTACTAGGCCATATAAGGACCTATTCTCATTTGATTCTAGCCAAGTTAAATGTCTAGGCTTGATAAAATACTTGTGTGTATCCCTGGTCCAATACCCAAATAAAACAATCTTGATGGATGTTGCTGTTGCTGATAACCCACCCAAATATGGAATGTTAATTTCAAGATCATGGGGGGCTAAACTTCAAGGGTCCCTTCAATTAGACATGTCATATGCTACAATCACAGTCTTTGGTCAACTCAAGAGACTGTATAGAGAGTCACTCATGAAATACATGGTCAGCACTGAAGAAAAGCCTAAAAACTTCCCCATATATGCTGTCCATTCTGACATAGACTCGTATATCCTTTTTAATGACAATACAGGTCACACAAATAATGAAGAAATCCAGATAATCAAAACAGATCAACATATCAATGAAGGAACCCCTCACATACAACCATGGGTTGAGTCAAAAGACAGAAGTGTTCAAGAGGACAAATCAAATGATGATGAAACCAAGACACTCAAACAAGATCAAGACTTTAATAAACAAATTGCTGCTCTAGAAACAAAGCCGATCCCATCAAATGAGAAGATTGTTCTAAAAGTCAAACTAGATGAAGAACCTAAACTTCAACTCACAAGTCCAAACCTCAGAGATATTATTCAGCCTCCCCTAGAATAAGAGATCTTATGGTTCCTAGAATTTGATGGGTCAGTCAACAAGTTGGGGGCAGGAGCTGGAGTTTGGATACATAACAAACAAAACAGCCATGCAGAGGGCCGAGCCTATAGACTGAACTTCAGGTGCACTAACAACATGGCTGAGTATGAAGCTCTCCTACTAGGCCTCAAGTTAGTACAATCCATACAAGCCATAAAAGTGTCAATCCTGGGAGACTCAGACCTAGTTGTCCAACAAGTGAAAGGCAATTTTGTCACTAATGACAAAAGACTGAGGTCCTATAGGTCTGCTGCTACTCAGCTACTAAAGTCCTTCACTGAATTTCAGATTGCCAAAATTCCTAGGGCTCAGAATCTTCATGTTGATAGTTTGGCTACATTTGCAAGTACCTGTAAGCTCCCTTTCGAGCCCCATCATTGCTTCACAGCCGAGATAAAACGGAGACCATCTGTCCCAAATAATGTCAAGGACTGGCGGGTATTTGCTGATGATACACAAATAAATAATTTCTTGACTTTACAAGAAGAGTTTTCAGGTCTAAACGTTGACACTGAGACAGCAAGTCAATCACAAAGACTTGGGACAGCAAGTCAATCACAAATACATGGCAAACAGAATAGCCAAGCCATATCACCCAAAATAGCTAAGCAAATAATACATCCTACAACCTTCAACAAACACAACGTACAAGAAATCCAACAAATTAAGTGTGAAGAGATAGCTGATTATGAAACTGAAGTGTTACAATTAAAGGAAAATTTTCCTCCAACAGGCTTAGCTCCTTTAGAAGACATCTTTGACTCCAATGATGTTCCCAACAAACCAAAATTGCAGCCCCTCAACACTGCCATAGAAGAGTATAACATTGGGACTGTCAGACAACCTAAAGTCATAAAACTGTCTACTGCATTACCTCCTGACCAAAAGCCTAAATACATTGACCTTTTTAAAGAGTTTCAGGATGTTTTTGCATGGAGTTATGAGGATTTAAAATCCTATGACACCACTGTAATACAACACACTATCCTACTCAAGCCAGATCAAAAGCCCTTTAAACAAAAATTGAGGAGAATCAATCCTATGCTCCTCCCAGCAATGGAGCAAGAGGTACAAAAAATGTTTAAGGAAGGCATTATAGCACCAATCAGATTCTCTGATTGGATTTCAAACTTAGTCCCCA
Source organism: Pinus taeda (assembly GCA_000404065.3). NCBI lineage: Eukaryota > Viridiplantae > Streptophyta > Pinopsida > Pinales > Pinaceae > Pinus > Pinus taeda. The sequence continues at coordinate 68,782 of APFE030653319.1, forward strand.
CAAGAAAGAAGACTGGTGAAATAAGGGTCTGTGTTGATTTAAGAAACCTGAACCAAGTGTCCTTAAAAGACAATTACCCCTTGCCCAAGGTGGATCACATCTTGCAGAGAGTAGTGGGGGCCTCAAGGATTTCCTTACTTGATGGGTTCTCAGGCTTCAACCAGATCTTAGTTCATCCTGATGATCAAGACAAAACAA